>JPYR01000563.1:7771-18495 GCA_000775305.1 Belgica antarctica | reverse complement strand
AAAGTGCCCGGTCAACTAATGCAATACTGGTCAATTAATCCAATGTTGACTCTATTCTCTTTACTCATTTGAGTACCTTAGAAAAGTCAATTTCTTTTCAAATTATCATTCGTTCTGTCAATCTACAAAAGAGCCTATTTCAATAGCTTTATGCACGAACAGAGAGCCTATTTAAACGCTCTCATTCTCAGCAGCATTGTAATTTGTTTCATTCGCTTCTTTGATTGCGTTGTTATGAAAATTCAACCGTCAAAATCAAAGATTTTTTTCATTTTATCTTTTGAACCCATAAATTCATGAACATAAATAAATCCACCTCCAATACTTCTTTTTTTTTAATGTTTGACTTCTGCAAGTAAAATTAGTTTCGGAATTGTGTTTTACTTGTGCTCTTGCTGACAGGAGTTTGGAATGAGCGACACTAACACAAAAAAATGGTTTAAACTATTCAGCAAGCTCTCAATATCCTGTCGAACAGTCTTTTATCCAGTAAACCAATCGAAACATCAGTTTTTTTTGTATAACTAATTTGTTCGAAAGCAGATGTACGGCACACTGTATGGATTTTTATTAATTGACAAAAATGTTGTTGCAAATAAGTTGAGTCATTTGAAATTACAAGTTTCAAGGCATTTCAAAGGAGCGCTGCTGAAATGACCGGCTGAAAAATTCTGTCGCGTATTTGAAAAGATTTTTTGTTTCCTTTTCCAACATTGACAGATAGATCATCGTCTGATTAGCAAGATTAACATGGATTTATTTCTTCTTTTATTTCGTTTTTACCAGCGTTTCTACAACCGATTTTCTAAAATGTAGCTTTATTCTTTTCTTTTCTGTTGATAACCTTGAGTCGTTCCAACCTTTATCGATTGATACGCTCTCGTTGTAGCTTGTAAAAACTGAGTTAGAATATCTTCGTTTCTATTTGTTTCATCAATTTAAAATTTGTCAAGTAAAATAACCGAAAGTGATCAGCTTATCGACCCCGCTCAAAAGACTAACAATTCGTATAAGTTTCAGCTTTTGGATCACGGACGTATAGTGTTTTTATGGAAAATTCAAATCAGTTAGCCGTTTGTAAATGTGCAACTCTATACATAAGACTGAAAGTGCATGGGCTGTCAAAATATTTCGTTGCCACATGAGCCAAAAAAACTCATTTGTCATCGTTTTTTGCCTGGTGTTTTCTTTATTATTTATGAGGAAGTGCGTGTGGCATTTTTCATGTAGCTTTTAGTTCCACAGCCGTACACAAACAGAACTTTACGAGAATGAATTTTCTGTTAAAAGCTTGATCTATCAAGAAAATATTGAAATTTCCCTATCTTGTGTTTTTCAGATCTCTTTTAAATTTTTTTGAGAAACAGTAGTAACACTTATCGTTGCCACAAATCGTCGTTATTAAATAAAGTCGCATTTAGTTTCTCTGCAAATTTTTACATTTTCACCCTTTAAACTTTTTTTTCTTGTAAAAAACCACTTTAAATGTTGCTTCAGAGCGAGAAAAATCAGTGTAAAATTTCTTCAACTTTTTCAAAGATAGAAAATTTCTCTTTAAGTTTAAAGATTCAACCGTTTATTTTTATTTACTCCCTTAAAATTATCCAGTTAGTGTTAAAGCTTCAAGTCTTGTGAAACTGTTTCATAAGCGTGAAGAAATTATTCGAAACCTCAGGAAAACTTAAAATCGTCATTAAACGTGAAACGTCTTCTTTCTTCTTTTAGAAATCTGAGTAAAACAAGAAAGTGCTTAGCTCTTTTGTATGTGCTTTTTCATCTTATTTTTAAAATCCATCAACGAAAAAGAAAAGAAGTCTGTCAACGAAAAATCAAAGTGAAAACTTTTCGTGTGAACCTTTTCTCTCTTTTGGACATCCCAAGTCCATTAAACAAATTGCTCTGATTTCTATCATCATAAAAAAATACAATAAATACGGAGGGGACATATGTCAAACTTCTATTTTTGATCAAATTCTTTTGTTTGTGAATCTTGTATTTATTTCGTACTCAACTTTCTGTTAGTTCAATACACCGTAAAACCTGTAACGCGATGCGAATTTGAATTAAAACAAGGTTCTGAGCGAAATGTAATTCTCCTTATATGGACGAACACCGTGTGTAACAATGAATGTTGTTGTGTCTCCGCCACAAAATGTTGTTTCAACAATTTTAATCAACCACCACCAGGTTCCTTTAGAAAATTCTACGCAATTGGAAACAATGCGCACGAATATAGCTTCAAAATGATGTCACCACCAGCTTCCTTATCTGTTTGTAGCTATTTTATGCCTTCTATTCTCGCCTGCTTGCAAAATTCCATCTGATTAGTGTTGGAACAGATTTAATTGAAAAATTATAAACGGAATTTACAGAAGGTTATCATAATAGGGAATTGATCAGAACTTTTGCTGATCTGTAGAGCTACTGAATTGATTTGTAACGCAATTAAACATTTTTTAAAAGATAAATTTTTTTAATCACTTTTTCATTGAACATTATGTGAAATACCAGATTTATGTTAAACAAATCCCTGACATTTTGCGTTATATAATAAATTGGCTTGAAATTATTAAACATTGAAAATTTGATAATTTCTGTATTGTTTTCTTGTGCTTCTTTCACGGTGCAAAATTTTAACGCAAAAACTTTTTCACTATCACTCAATGTCTGTCTTTAGCTGTCGCTCAGGATGTGTGCTTTTCTTGTCCATCTGTTATCAAAGTGTAATGTAATCCGTTTACGAAAATAACGAATAAAGTGGCCTCATAAGTGCGTGGGTGTTATAAAACATTTCGGTTTGCAGTAATCCACAAAATTAATCCAGCAGTTTATCAACATAAACCCAGGGTAATTTATTATACACACTGCGCGCTTTTCTCTCTATTCACTTTTCAACTCTAGAATGCCTTTTAAAAAGACATTATCACTACGAAAAATTGTCTTTACAATAACCGTCAGCACTTCCGCGCGTCATTGGTAGATCTGAATGAAAAATGTAAGCTACAAAGTTAGCAGGAAAGTACTGGAACATAAAGGAATCTTGAACGACGTTACTGATAAGGGTTCCATTCCAGTCACTGTTTGATGTAAAAGTAGCATGCAGCTAGAGACTCTGTGTACCAAGTAAAATTTTAGTGCGAGTGTAAAGATTGGAAAACCCGCACATGTTTCAATGTTGGAAAATCAGGGAAAGCTGCAGGAAAGAAAAACTGGAAAACTGTTTAGGAATCCAAAGAAACTTCCTTCTGGAAAGAGTCTTTGCTTAATGAAGAGTCAAGTGAAAAAGTATATTGCACTGAATTTCTAATTTCTAAAGTGTCTGTCTTGTTTTTTTTTGCACAATGGTTTTATTTAAGAAACAAGTAATAACGTTGCATGAAGCTGTGTTTTAACTGTGGATTGTTTTTACAAATCTTGCTTAAAGACAAACTTTCGTCCTCAAACATTTATTGTAGGCAAGACACTAAACTCATAAAAAGCCCAGCAGTATCAAAACTTATGCAATACTGCTCACGTAATCCAATGTTGACTCTTTTCTCTTTACTGTAATACCTAGTTTGAATCTGTCAATAGTGCAACAAGTTATAACAATTCCCGAATTTATTCTCATCCGAAAAAATATCTACCATACAATAGAGCATAATGACATTAGCATCGGTAAAGAATGAGAAATACTGCAATGTCTTTCAGCTCTTCATACGAAATAGTAAATTATTTCAATATAGTCAACTAACCTCTTATAAAGTCAACCGCCATTTCAAGTCCATAGGTATCCTTGTCGCAATCGTCCAAGATGTGAGCTCCAATGGTTATATTTTTGAGCAAATTCATTCCGTTAATTTTATCCAATGTGAAAAGCATGGCTTCAAGAGCTTGAATACCACCTTGTGGCATAATTGGCCCACATGTCATATTATCTTCACGCTCATGAACCATCATAAGTCCACCGATAATCAAATGACCTTCGACCACCGCTTCTTTTTTGATCGGCCAGTGGATTGAATCGTAAGTCTTCAAAAGGTTTTTTGACTTGGATCGATTCAGTGATGCTAATGAAGTATTCCCGTACACATTATAACTCTCTTTGGAGTAAATTTGTTCACTTCCCATTTTGAACTGGTTCATCGCTGTAGTTTCACGATCAAAATTTTCGATATAAAACAAGTCTTCGATAGAAGTGTTTGCAGATTTCCAACCAGTCTCGTCAACCAAGTAGTCAATAGTTACTGATTCGTTCACATCATGTGAAGAAATGTTAGCCATACTTAAACAAATTGACTGGCAATATAGCATCTCGAAAATCAAAAGCACTATGAAAAACGACATTTTGCTTGCACTCAGTTTTTCAGCGTTCTGCTTTGTTTACTGTCTCCATTTGCAAGTTTGTCTGTAAAAGAGAAAAAAAATACTTTTTAAATTAAATTTGTGTATACTTTACTTGATTATATCTGTTTACAGGTCAAAGTCAGGTAAGGTATTTACAAATCAACTTCGATTTGCACAATTTATAGATTGCCATACGCTTTTTGAGAAGATTTTCAAGTAAAAAGCTTCTTTTAAATGAAAAAAAATCTAATGTCACAATAATTCACATGACTCAAACTTCCACATCGTAAAGTGAGGACTATAATACCAATTCTCATTTATGCATTCCATTAGCTATCATAAATCATCGTTCACAATATCTTTGTTTAGTGTTAGAATCTCATTCAATCCAGAGCATTGTGCTTGAGTCAAAACTTTCAATATGCGGACCTTTTAAGATGTTTCAGTAGCTTGTTTCAAAATAACTTTGTTATCAGCAGACCCAGTTGCTTTCGAGAAGGCACAAGGAGTTGACCTGTGACGGTTTTGGATAGGCTTTATTGTTGGCGCGGTATTGTCCTGGACCCCATCTGCCACGCCAGTACGGCTCTTGGCGACGGGTTACCGCGGGCGCAGAGGACTGCTGTAATGACCAGCTCTCGATCTCTCGGCGAGCGCAGGAACTCGTGTGGAAGCAAGAATCGTAGTGAGTAGTACAGACACGCTTGGGCAAGAAGCCACCATCGTTTGGTTCAGTCGAGTTGCGCGTCGGTCCGTCACATTGAGTTTCAGTGTACCCGACGTACCTGAGAGTGAAGGGGGTTTAACGCGCCAGCAACCAACGTAGTACCCTGAAAGCAAAAGTTAGTGTATGATTGGCAGCAGATTTGAGCAGCCGACTCTTTACGAGCGCGCGCGGTGTGTTAGAGGGGCCGTAAGAGACCCAGTTGCTTCAAAGCAAGAGAAGTTTTATTCTAGTTATCATGTTAAGGTGCAACATCTGTATGCCTGTAATTGATTCCAATGATGATGTCAGGAATTCCTGTTTTCCTGCGATTGAATTTTATTCTGCCTAACAAAATTCTACACAAGTGTTCAAGCATTTTCAATCATGATTTACATTGCAGGCAGTGTTTTTGAAGTTTGTATCAAAGTGGGCTGAAACATTCAAATTATGTTAAAATTTCGAACCAACATCCTTGCCTGTCATAAGGGTTTCACTGATGTTTACATTAACATTATCTAAATGCCTTGATAATCTATGGCGGCTGTATCTTGCCAGTTGTTGATTCAATAGGTTCTTTAAGAAATTTACTAATAATGTTTTTTAAAACAACAGGCAAGACAGATTTGTTTGCAAAAATGAAACATAATTTTGATAACACGCAAGTCGACTCCCAAAAGCTTCATGCAGAAGCTTCATTCTTCACAACAACAGTCTATAAAGCGCTGTATTTTTCCTTACATGTATACTCCAACACGAAACTGCCTCATAAAAGCCATTATAAATATGATTTTTCAAAATGCCTTTACTGAAACCGCAAGAGGGGTGGTGATTTTTAATTTTTTTTATATCTAGAACTAAATATATTTAAGAGCTGAGCTCTTTGTTTCAATAAAACTAGGAAGTTCTATTTTTTGATGTATATTGTGATTGTAAAAGTTATTTTAAATTTTCTAAGCGTTTTGAGACGACATTCACAGCATTGAGGTGTGCGTTTCTCATTTATACGAGCTTTAAAAGACAATAAACATTAAGAATTTACAATTTTTCATGAACAAATCTTTATTCCGAGAAGATATAAACTTCAGGTACCTAGTTGCAAGATGGCTAGAAACTGTCAATAAATGAAAAGTCATTTATTGACTATTTCAGTACAATTATTTGCCATATGTGCTGTAATTGGCCGGCTATGACACGACTTTGCTAAAACAAAGTTTCTCCATCGATGTAAACCGTATGAAAAATCTTTGAAGTCCATAAAAATTTGACATGTTGGAACATAAAAGTAAAAAAGATGGAAACCATCCAGGCAAAAGAGGTTGTTTGAATGAGAATTACAAGAATTTAAGATGTTTCCTCAAATTTTATTTTTCTGCAACGAAACCGACCTCACTTTCAAAATCGACCTCACTTTCAAAACCGACATCACTTTTAAAACCGACCTCACTTCCCAAAACTGACTTCGCTTTCAAAACCGACCTCAAATTCCATTCCAAACCGACCTCACTTTTAATTCCAAAACCGACTTCAAAAACCGAGCTCAAAAAACGACCTCAAAACCGACCTCACTTTCCAAACCGACCTCACTTTTCATCGGCCCCACGCACACGTGACGTTACTTTCGGGGTTTTTATGGAAGTTTTTTTTATGGAAAACATCACGGGAGTCATTTTTTATACTTGAAAAGTCAACAAAAGCTTTGAAAAAGTATCGACAATGTTTAAACTTTTTCGAGACATGCTATCAGCTTGTGGCTGCGACATGGAAAATATATGAACTTCATAAAATTTACTAAGCTGTTCCATTTTGTCTCCATGGAGTCAAATGTTGACCTGCACTTCAAAATTGACTGCAATGTTACAAGGATAGCGTTTATTTGCTAACATCACGGAAGATGTAAATTAAAATGCAAAATCTTTGGAGAAAAAATTACTTTGAGTTTCAAAAAGCAAAGTAGTTAAGAGCGTTTATAAGGTAGGTCTGAAGAAGATAAGCAAGACACATTAGTTCACATTAGTGATTCATCTTTCAAGCCGTTATTAAGATAATTAACTAATTAAAAAATATCAGAGTGTAAAGAAGCTTCTTTATCAGCTGAACTAAAAATAAACAGATAAGATAAAAGAAGCTCTTGTGAAAATATAATGAGTACCCTGTGTACGTAAAGATTATTTCATTTGAGTTTTGTTTTTAAACGTGTAAGGCAGGTTCAGTTTTATCTGCGATGAATTCAACGGCTGTCAGTTTTTACAACATTCAACATTTCCACGAGAAATTTTCCGTCTACACATGCTGTTTATATAAAAAGGACCTGATCAATGTTGGAAACTTCTTTGGACAACATTTAAAAAACGAATATGGAAATCAGCAAACCAACGACGACGTCAGAGGTATTGCTTTGTCACATTGCAAACTAAGCAGGTTCCCTCGAGAGCTTGCCCGGATCTTTCCTAACATTGACCACCTTTCAATAAATGGAGGTATCAGTTCAATAAGTAAGGATGACTTCATCGGCTTTGAGAACTTGAAATTTCTGGATCTGCAGAGTTGTGAGATAGAAAACCTGTCTAATGACTTGTTCAAAAATACCCCAAACCTTGAAGTGGTATATTTCAGTCACAACAAAATTTCATGGATTGGTGAAAAACTACTGAAACCGCTGAAATCTTTGAAATACCTGAACTTCCACGGTAACACAGGCATCGACGCCGTGTTTGACGAGAACGAACAGAGTGAATTTAATCTCGACGATTTGAACACTCTGATAAGGCAAACTTGTCAAACAGAAAAACTTTTCGACGGTAACAACTTCACTTGTGGTGCTAATTGAATCTAGGATTTATCTGCTTGTGAACTTAACAGAAAAATGTTTGTAGTTAGTTCATGCTATGAAATATTTGTAACTCGTTCCAAAAACTTTAAAAAGCTTTTTGTAGAAATTTCTCATCTTAGCCTATGGTAAAAGTTCCTAGATAAACATATTTCCATAAAAAAATCCACTCAATCATTTTTTGTTTTTGAGGGTCTGTGCTTTTCTTTCAGATATCAAGACACGTCAAGCAAATGTGAACAAAAAGAGACTTTTTTCACTTGGTTGCATTTTTTGCAATAGTTATGCAACAAAACGTATTGCTGCTTAACTCGCTTATTTTTTGTTATAATGACTGTGTTTATAATTTATTAATTTCAAAACTAACTTTGGTCGTCAAAAGTGCACTACAAATACCAATGTAAGTTCTTTTCACGTATCTAACAGAATTTTTTTGATATTGTTCCGCAGAGTCAAAGTTTATAAATTTTCTATAAGTGACGCACTTATTGCTATCCTGAGCGCCTTCCACAAATAGCTACTGAGTCTAACATAGTAAAATGGTTTGAATCGAACGACAGTCAAGAGATTTACATAATCCCGAAGTAGAAACTTTCCTACCCATCGTGTGCGTGAGTGTATGTATCAGCGTCGTTATAATCTTTCAACAAAAAGAAAAAATATTATTCAGCGGAGAAAAATTGTACTAAAAAGCTAGCGAGAGCTGTTTCCCTCAAATATTGAACATCCTTATTCTAACCCTTACGATGCGTGTGAAAAGCAAAACTGAGATAACACAGTCTCCTTTCTTAAAGGTTTTCGCTGAGCACGAGAAGACAAGAGACGATATCAACGATGTATAAATCATAATTGTATGAGACTCTCAGGTTCAGCTGATTTAAAAAATATTTGTAATGTTTGAAAGATCTAAAAATTAAAGACTTAGGACAATATTATTTTAATTATTTTCAGAGTAGAGAAATTTTCAGCATTAGTTTTCTAAGACAAAAATTTGTCTATTTATTCAACTGAGAAAACATTGCTGTCGCAGCCACATCAAGTATTATTTGGATCCCTAATCTCTTTTGAGACGTCATATTCTTATACAGTTGTTTGTGCACATTCTTATTAATTAATTCAAAACGCAAACGATAGAACGGCTGAGCGACTGACAATAAAATTTTCATTTACAAATTTCATTCTCATGTTTATTTTGAATGAAGAATTTTTTTCAAGTGCGTGTGTTTAAGGTTGATGCTTTACAGCGTTTTTATCAACCGAAAGCGTTTGTCTCTTGAAACTTTTAAGTACTTGAGTGTTTAAATTGTACAGATATTTGCCCTAACTTGTTCGGTTCGAACTTGATCTCCTTATTATGCTTGTTTCAGGTTATTGATTATTTCTTAAAAACTTTTGTCATCAGAAAAGTGTTTATCTCCTAAAACAGCCAAGTTTTATCGATTTTTTTAAGAAGACAATGATGAACGTTTCATTTTCACATTTGGAAAGTTCTGTTCCGTTTCCACGTATTTTCAGTGCAGAACAAACTTCCAAATCAGTGCAGATCTGGGGTTGAAAGTGTCACGAAAAGAGTTTTCTGGTCGTTTTAAATTTTTAAGGGCATGAAAGCTTTGGTCTTTCATTGTGAAAAATTCATTGATCTGAAGCATTTGCCTGAATAGCATACCGTCCAAGGGACTTATGTGCATTACTAATCGATTCATTGAAGTGAATATGTTTTGAAACGGAAAAAGACCCATAGCTTAGGCCAAGGCTTTAAAGTTTTTCATAAAATTCATATCGGGGTTTCATTCTTTGCCAACTCCATAAATAATGGGAGCATTAGAGTCACTGAAATAAATTTCTTTCCCTTCTCATTTTATTTGCTTTTGCATTTGCAATAGATGAAAACACACAATCAATGAGAAAGTCCAACTTTTTATACAGGTATCAATCAAGTAACATTTAGGGTTCGATACACTTTACAGAGTGGAAAAAACTCGTGCTCGTACAAAAAACCATGTCTAAGACAAAGGTGTTGTGTTACGGCTGCTACAAATAGATACATCGGGATCAATCCATTAAAAATCCATTAAAATGTAGCTTGGTACGCTCATCAATTTTGGAAAACGATGATCGAAAGGTTTTTGTTTTCTTAGTTTTTTCCCCCACATTTTCTACTTGCAAAGACAAATTATTCACGATTGAAAAAAGTTTCGACTGAAAAAAAACTTTTGTGGTTTAATGCAAGTTTCGTATTTGAGCGGAAATTTATGTATTGTCTGAATAAGAATTTACATAGCATTCCAAAAGCGGCTATATTTTTTCAGCGGCTATGGTTTCACTACAAGAACATCATTACTACTTGCGCTATTGTTATTATCTTAAAATTGTATAAGACTCGAAACGATTTTCATTTATTTTTGTAAGACGGGGTTGTAAACTTCCCCAGTATTCTTTTTTAATATCTTAACTACTGCTTTTTTTACTGCTAAACAGAAATATATAGAGTCCATTATATTAAGCATCTTTTAAAAAAAATAAAGCTCCTTAAAGACTGAAAGAATACTAATGTTTGTGGAGTCAGCGAGCAAAGGAGAAGCTTTTCTTTTATCAAACGCTTCCGACATAAAAAAATGATTATGTTTTACATTGTGGGGTATATTTTTCAGTAAACCTATCAGTTTTGTTTGATTTGTTATGGATTTATTCAAATAAATTCATACCAATTTGTTCACAAATCCATTAAGGTTTGTTTTGAAATGATCTAACTGGGTCACACATGGGTTTAAATTTCTATTATAGTTGCTTACTTTAGAATAGATTGCTTTAACTTCCATTTTGAAGTCAACCAATTTTAAGAATGGAGATTGATTATAAAAAGTT
>JPYR01000562.1:21319-36652 GCA_000775305.1 Belgica antarctica | reverse complement strand
CTGTACTCCATGGTAAAATTTACTGCTTATAGGCTCTAAGACAATCAAATAATATTTTTTTTGATTCTAGCATGCCATGCCGACCTTGTATGATCTGGTGGATGTGTTCACCGTGCAACTGCAACAACGGATGCGCTACTCAGGCACCAACGTAAGTTTTTGATTTGGAAAAATAACAAAAACCTGGATACTCCGATTTTATAGGACCACCGTTTCAACGACAACTATGCGAAAACCTTTGTGCGATAACGGCTTGCCTGATGAATATTTCCCATATTGCTGCCCCAACGGTGCTGACAACCCTGAGTGCATTATTGTAACAATCACGTGAGATCTTAGAACCTTTATTTTAATCAATGAAATTTTTCAACTGGATTTGATTGAATATGTAGAACACCACCGACAAATCCACCCTGCGTTCCCCCACCTTGCAGATGCCAGCCTTGCATTCCATGGTAAAATCCTTTTAACATTTTTATTTTTTGTCTCGAATGACTTTTTATTGAGATGAAAAGAAATTTTCAACCAAATCTTGGTCGACAATCCGAACATTTATATAAAAAAAACTAATTAATTTTTGTTTCACAGGATGCCTTGCCAGCCATGCAGCTGTCACAATCCTTGCCAACAAGGCTAAATGATTGATCGACCACAAGATTACACACATCTAAATGTCACTTCTTTCAACGCCTTGGAAATTTGTCAAAACTATAATAAAAACTTTGAATGCATCACAATCAATTTTTGACTTTTTTTATAATATACATACGTAGGTGTATTTCGCGATGGGTGATAACATTCCATCTAATAGAAGTTAATTTTGAGATTTCGAAGCAAAAAAGCCTCATTTTGGGATTGAATCAATCTGGATGGATCTAGATTTTAAAATTACGTAAATCTAGGCAGGTAGTGGAAAACAATTTTTTTCGCCAACGATGGAAGTTTTAGTAAGGCTTGTTGATACTAAACGTTTTTGACGAATCAAATAATTAAGATCGGAGGATTTTTTTTATAATTATAATACATAAAATCAACAAGAAAATAGAAGAATCCATTCAACATCACCAAGAAGAAGTGTCCGCAGCAAAATGTTGGTTCCAACTTCGCAGGAAAACTAGACACGACCTACTGAATCAACATCTTCAGAGGTTTAGACTAGTCCCATCCGCACTCTGTGACCTGCGTCAAAAAGAAGAAGAGAATGCTGCCCACTTATTTCGATGTGAAGCCCTGGCTGACTATGTTGAAGATATCAGAAAAAGGTTCAAAAATGAAGAAAAAATTTACTTCAATCTTTACTGACATGTCCGAATTTTAAAAACATCTTGAAAAAAGTAGGATAATTTTTTCTATCACTTGGAAGTCCGTGATTTCTGGTAGAAGCTCCATCACGTAGGGGGCAATTATGGAAAAAAGGCAATGGAGATGAAGCAACGGGCTGATCAAGGTGATTTAGAGATTCCAGAAGGCTTCGTCGACAAGGTCTGGGACAGGAAGGAACGGGAAGAAGTTGACGACTTCAAAATGGACACCAACGAGGAAAGCTGGGAGTTAATAGTGAGTATATTTTGTCATTGCATTAGGTAATCACAAAGTTATCCAAATTTCAGGAGTCGCTGTCGAAGAGTTCACCTTCACAGAACCCTTTGGTTTACATGTCAGTTCCAACACCATTCCACGTGTCGTCAACTCAGCAAAAATTTACAATCTCACCGCAAGACTTGCCGGATAAAGCCTACCGTCAGTTGAAATGTCAGTGGCTGAAGCTTTGGAAGCACCAAGAATCGTCAAACAATAGCCGAATAACATTCTCGGGCAGATAAAGCAATGAACCAAAAACCAAACAAAATCTACAAGATTCAGCATAATTATATTAGTTTATGAAAATTTATTTGATTTGCTGGAGCGTTAATACAATTTCAATCAAATCCTTTTGACGAGACGACCAGACTCTGGTACATCCTTCTGTACATCAACTTAACCGCTGCATGAGCAGATGCTTGGGCATGGATTGCAAGGTCCCCACTGTAAAACAAACGAAATTATAATTTTAAATAGAAAATCAGACTTTTTAACTTACGGGAAGGCATGGAGCGCAAACGCATGGGCAGTTGTTCAGAGGTGGTGCGATGCTGCAGAAAAGAAGAAGAGGTGATAAAAATGCACGTTCGTTGAGTATGTGTACTTCTTACGTTGCTGGTGGAGCCTGTGTTGGGGCTGAAGTTTCACATCCGTTGTTGCACTGGTTGTTGCATGGAGAACACATCCACCAAATCATACATGGCATACATGGGACACATGGACGACAGTCAGATGGTGGAGTTGTGGAAACACTGAAGGATTTATGTAAATAATTTGTTTATAAACTACTGTCAAAGGTTCTTACGTGATTTCAAACGTTGTTGTTGGTTGTATTGTTGTAGGGGGTTTAGTCGTTGTTTGGACGGTAGTGGTTCTTTAGGAAAAAAGTATTTCAAAAAATCTCTCTTGCACTGTTTTGCTTTCAACACTTACGCTGCTGGTGGATTGCATGGGCACTGGCATGGATTACAAGGGAACCTTGATTGAAATGTATTGAAAAAATAATTAAAAAATGTTACAGAGAAATATTAATCTTACCATGGCATACATGGCCTGCAAATAGGTTGACACGGGCAGTTTGATCCTGGAGTTCTGTGATTAAACAAAAGATTTAAGTTATGAAACAGTAGAGAGCTGTTGGAGCAATTGATATTGAGACTTTTCTGTCGAGCAAGTTTTTTGATCAGGGTGCCAAGTAGCCGACCTGACGTCATGATATCTCCTTTTGCCCAGTATCAATAAGTCTCATGGTGGCGGTTCGAGCCCCACCAACTCCATTTCTTTTTATCCCGTTTCTTGATATTCCCATGTAATGACTGACATTGATCGTACCGTTCATATAAGAACTAGAAAACTTACGTGATTTCATTTTCAAATTTAGTGGTTGGTGGAGGAAGAGTTATTGTTACTGGTGCTTTTGGTGTTGTGAGTGGTGCCCTGAAGTAAAAGAATCATCTGTTTTTTTAAGTAGTTCAATTTTTTGAATTTGACTTACGGGGTAGTAGCTGGTTCGCAGGGTGGGCAAGGGTTGTTGCAAGGCTGGCATGGCCTGATATATTAATTATATTATATATGTTATGTTAATTATTTTAAAAATAGGATCAAAAGACCCATACGAACCACCATGGCATACAGGGAACATTGCACGGGCTTGAGCATCCACAAGCGTTCATTTGCGAGGGCTGTTGAAAATCCATTGGACCACCCATTCCTGGATAACCACCCATCGGACCCCCCATTCCAGGGAATCCTCCCATCATTCCTGGTCCCATCATTCCCGGTCCCATCATTCCTGGTCCCATCATTCCCGGTCCCATCATTCCTGGTCCCATCATTCCTGGTCCCATCATTCCGGGGCCCATCATTCCTATTAGAACATTAAAAGTATCAGTGATAAATTTAAAATCCATATTCATGGTTTAATACCTGGAAAACCGCCTCCCATCATCATGTCCATTCCTATAGAAATAAATGTGTTTAAATTATACGCTTGCAAAAAAATTAAGTTTCCCTGTTTTTTAAAGATCAGGCCAGATATTTTTATGAATACTTTTAACAGCCATCGTGGATCATAGGTTGAACACTGAGATTCGTTATACGGCTCTACTCTTCCCTGGCTTGCCATTAAAAGGAGAACCGAAGTTAAGGTGACTCAAATTCCTGAAGCTTTCAAGATGCAAATAAAGAAAATTCAGCTGCCCATAAAAACGTTTGAACGTCGACCAACATTCGGTTGAAACCAACTTCAACTCAATAAAAAGTCATTAGAAAGAAAAACAAAAAGTTTCCTTGTACGCTATCTGGGCAAGAAACACTCATTCAAGCAAACAATTTAGCAATTTTACAAACCTCCCATCATGCCTAAACAATAAAAAGAATTATTAAAAAAATTTGAACTTAAAATGTGTGACAATAAAAGTCAAAAGTTTTCAGTTTTCTCACCTCCCATTCCCCCCATCATCATATCCATTCCTGTTGAACAAAACCAAGTTATTTTCACAAGCTAGAAGTTAGTTTCATTGTGTCCTTACCTGGAAAGCCTCCCATGCCTGGGAATTGCCCTTCAACTGGCTTTGCGTCAGTTTCATCGTCAAACTTTTGCCATTTTTCTGGGAATTCGGCAACGGCGAAAGTCAATAGGCCAAGTAAAACAACTGCACCTTGAACGAGATCCAGAACGTTAATCCACTTTGGTCACTTAATTCACTTTTATTCACTCACTTTTCATTTTGGTGATCACTGTTCGTTGTCTAATTGGGAATATTGTGAACAAAGGTGAAGCAGTCGTTTTTATAGCAAACCAATAACCAACACCGCCATTGATATCAGCAACTCGTAATTGCAAAGAAAACCATTTATCAGTAAGCACTTAACGCGGTTTGTCCATTATTTACTCGTAGCCAGTAGAACCACACAAGGAATTCTCATAGAAATTCCATCTTTCGGCACTGATTGTGGAAATCGTTTGTGAGTCAATGGAACTTTCGACAACCAGAGCGATAAAATTTACTTCCGATGCTTGTCAAATTAGTCTTATCGGAGATGTGTCTCTGTTTGTCTGATAACTTTAAGGAAATGGAACATTTCTGTGGCAAGTTCGAGAATTTTATGTTATGTCTATTGCGATTTGACTCATTTTTTTCACTATTTTTGTTACCTTCGAACCTAGTTCATAGGATTAACAGATTAAAATATTAGATAACAGAAAACATGCTACTTAAGTGTGCCATTTTCCACAGATATTTTTGTGCAGTATTTTTCAAGCCGTGATAAGTTAATTAACTGAACTTGTGTTATCTAATCAAACAAATTGGTGGCAACAATTGATTGCATTTAACGGAAATGGCTGCAAAATTGGTGTCGGAGACAAAGACATGAATGGGATGTGATTTTATATCTGACTCGACTTTCTTTGATTTTTACATTGGATTTAAATTCTTTGATTTGATTTTTTTTAATTCTTTTTCTTCCAAGCATCAAAGCACAAAAGCGTGTTTAGCAAAAACGAAAAGGAAATAAAAAAAAGCTAGTAAGGTAGAACGGTAAATAGTTGCAAATCCAAGTTTTTTGCCAGCGTATCGTCATATTTTCCTTGCAACGCATTTTTCGATAGGTTGACCTCAATGTCAACGAGTCTTATGAATTATCAAGATTAAAAAATCGTAGCAAAATAGCACATAAATGCTTCTCGCAGTCAAGCGTTTAACGCGTTCAAGTCCAAGCATCAAATTCACAACAATACATTGCAAGATTATTAGAGCGAAGAAGGGAAGGATCTTCACCGAAAGCACCAAACTGAATCATAATGAAAGAACGCAAATATCAGCACATGACCAAAATAGGCACGTGTACTTATGTTGGCAAAGTTACCCAGATGTGTCAAGTTTTGAAAGTTGACAATTACAGCTTTTCAAATCAAAAATTCAAAGAAATTTTAAATTACAGTTTTCATTACAACAAGTTTGATTGGTCTTAACTACACTCAGTTCTGTTCAAGTCAGTGCCACATTTTTGAACGGTCACATTAAACTTGTTGTAATGAAAACTGTAATTTAAAATTTCTTTGAATTTTTGATTTGAAAAGCTGTAATTGTCAACTTTCAAAACTTGGTCACATAAATTACCTTTTCGTAACTCTTAATTAATTCCAAACTTTAAACGATCCCCCGATTTTATGTTGTACGTAACCTAACCTGTAAAAGACCTCCGAGGCAAAGGAAAAGTAGAAAAGAGAAGAAAAAAAATGAGAAAAGTGACTTTTAACTTGTTTTAAAATTATTAATAATTCAGAAAAATTTATGCATGCAGAAACTTTTTTCGTTCCTTCTCTTCTCCTGCCATCACAATTTGTATGATGGAGAGTTTGCTTCATAGCGAAAAGCTTTTTCAAGTCCATACATTATGTCAACGAGAAGTTAAGGGAGAGAGTGGAAGAAAGTGGAACGAAGGAAAAAATAAATTACAAGCAACATTATTTATTTAAACTTTAAGTCTTTGCTGTGTGTAAGTTTGTGCGAGAGAATTTTATATTAAATGTGAAAGTTTTTCTTCTCTTCTTCGCCGTGCTAGATTTTTCATAAACAATTAGCCATAGCTCGAGCTCTGAATGCATAAATAAACGCAGGATTTCCATAAACTCTGATAGCATGGTGAGAGTTTACAGCGGAGCGTCATAGAACTTGGTGAATTTTAGAGTGCCTGTGCATGACGACAGCTATTCAATCTGGAAGCGCAATCAACGCGCTTTTCATTATCCATGATTGTTAAACAAGAAGTTAGATTGCTGATGGTGTATTCATAATAAATCATTTTCTTTTCGATTTCTTTCCCCACTTTCGCTATTCCATTATCAATGTGACTAATAGACGATGAGACTATTTATGGATGTTCTTCTCCTCCCTTTCGTCATCATTCGCCGGAGCTGCAAAGCGACACAGCAAAATTTATTTTCTTTATCACAACGCTGTTTATGTTTATCCACTCGATTGTCTATTCGATAAGTGTACACGCAATCTGTTCCAAGTGGAAGGCAAGGGAATGGAGTACAAGCTTGAGTTTCGGTAAGATCAAAAGTGATGTGAATGTTTGGAACTTGATTAAAACCACTGCAAAAAAGGAGAAAAAAATTATCACTAAGGGCGCTGTGATAAGATTCGAATAAATGTTCTGTTTTCAGGTGTTTTTATATTAGAATAAAGTTTGCACTCCTTCTAACATAAAACGACATAAAACAAAAATGTGGAAGAAACTAAATATTTGACACCTGGTAATTTTCTAAAAATTTAGTTTTTTCTTCTCAGTTTCTGTTCTTGAAATAAAGAATGGTGTAAACTTTACTGCAGTGAAAGTTCAGCTAACAAAAAAGGAATTAAGATGAATTTGAATGTCGTTTACCACCAGGTGGAGCTCAAAACACCCTTCAGCACAGCACTTTCACTTTGTCCTATCAAAACATCGACCTTCTAAAACGAAGTCAAGAAAACCATAACACCTTTCTTAGTTCAATTATAAATTTCCATTGTAGCACACTAAAAAGTCATCGCCTTATCGACCGTCACATCCTAAACAAACTCAGCCCGATCAAAATCAAATTCTTCAGCATGTCGTCTGTAAAAACAATTTCTCTTTGTTTTTCTCGTCGTTTTGTTTGATAAATCATTGAACTGTTGTGCAAAGAAATCTGTGGAGCGAACTATAAAATCTTTCGAACGTCAACGTTTTATGTTCATCGTATCGCAAGGATTCATTTTTCATTACATGTTGTTGCATTCGTGGCGCGAAGTGAAAACAATATTACAAAATCTGTAATCGCCGCTTTGTTTTCCGATTGAAAACATTTTCAAACACTTTTCCCGCCTTGCATATACAAGCGTCTCATCCCTAGCCAAAAGGTGGCGACAATCTCGCAATATGTTTTTTTTAATACAACGAAGACAGAATTGTCCAAATCAAATTTGCGCTAGCAGAAATGAATTGAATGTGTGGACGGTGGGACTACCGTTTTTTAGAAATTTGAACGGTTTTGTATGGTTTAGCAGTCTTTAGCAGTCTTTATCCCATTTAAAAAATTCAAATTTTTAAAAACGGTCGTGTTGTCCGCCCCATCGTGTGGACCAAAAGACAAAAAGAGATGAACGAATACACAATCCGTTCGTTTATCAAGTTTGAACAGAAAAGAAAGCAAACTGTTTTGTCGTGTTTCGTGTTTATCTGAGCTGAAAACACAACAACATCATAATATCGTTTCCGAAGCCGAAAGTGATCCATTCTTTGTTTCGAATCAACTTTTTTGTACACTCGACGTCCCAACAACGACATTTTTTATTCTATTAAGTCCCTTTCGAGTTTTCATATAATATTGAATTAAGCTATCCCCCAAAATGTTTGTATGTCGATTGACTTTTCATTTCCCATTTTTACCCTTTTATTGATAAAAAGAAGTGAGAAAAAAAATGAGAAAACGAATTATCGACGAAACATTTACGACGCTCGACTAAAAGCCTTCACATCAAAATGTGCTTGCGGAATCACGAAAGGCTTTGAAAGCCAAACGAATGGTGCGGTAAAAAACCTGCCGCAACAATAATTGAGTGTCGTTAAAAGTTTTTGTGTTAGTTGGCGTCGATTGTAAGTTAGGAAACACTTCAAACTTATGGTTATTAGCGTTTTAAGGTTCTTTTCAGGTTAAGTGTTATTGAATGTTTTCCAATTCCTTCACTAATTCCGTAAGACATAAGCAAGCAACAACTAACCACCTTTGCACCCTTCTGCTGACAGAAAATAGAACACTAATAGGCAAGCAACGGCAGCTTAGACGGCTATAAATGATTAAATTGACGGATTTAAAAGTTATTTTAACTGTTGAAGCGTATCAATCACCTAAAACCAACTGAAAGCGCCAAGTATCGTTATCAAATAATTGTTTCTAATACATCTTTACCCAAAAAGAAAAACCTTCGATGAGAAGGCAAAAACGATTGATAAATAAGCGAAAAGGTGTGTGTTAAGACGTCGAAACGAAAAAACTCGTTAAATATTTCACAACAAATAAGAATTCCGAAGAATCGCGTGCTAACAAATTTCCCTGAAGACATGGAATGGGAAACGCGGTGGATTTTTAAATGAGAGGGTATAATAGCTTTCACGATTAACTTTTCCATTTTCTTTTGATGAAAGTCAATGGAGAAATTTAAGTTGGCAAGAAAACGAAAATTGGCTTTTTTATTTGCGTTTGCCGACAAACGCTTTTCACACATGGCAGAGGCAAGGGTGGCAAAGAAGGAAGCAATCTAAATTGCTCAATTTTCATCTTTTCTTTTGAAAGCAAACTGTTACCGCACACTTTTCGAGCTTAATGTGGGCTGTGTGCATGTGATCCACGTAAGTCTACATCGAAGCATTCGGAATGTACACATGAGTGGGTAAAATCAGCAGCGTTCTTGGAAATTTTCTCGGCTAAAGTCTGGTTTTCCGCAGTTTTTACTTATCGAAATTTTACTTATCAAAAAAAAATTGCTTGAATGTTGACAATAAGGCCAGATATGAATCGCTGACGCTTCAAATGCAACATTTACTAACTGAAGTGGTTCAGTCAGTAGCAGCATTCGGCTTTTCTCTTCTATCAATGAAGTTCACGTGTTTTGCACATCTGAAACCTTGACATAGCAATTTTCAAGAAAATCTGAAGTGAGTAATTGGGTGAAAAAGCTTCTAAGTATGATTTTCTATGAGTTTTACACAGTGGCAAACTTTGTTTGCATTTTTACGATAAATACTTTCCTTGACAATAAATTAATTTGATTCTTGGAGCTACAGCTTGAAGCTTGACGTCCTTTTGAAGCTTCCAAAGACCATGGAATGTTTTGTAAATAGAATGGCACGTTTTCAAATTACAAAGTGTGCATTCTCAGTGAATGCTAATCAACTTATTTTCTGTGATTTAACTTTAAAGGTTTTAAAAAAACCTGAAAATTTTAAAATGTTAAAATTTCATTCCGTCCCAATCATGTGCGTCAAGTAAACAAACCTAGTCGTCTAACTTATTAGCATCAACTCAGGCTTGCATGCACTCATGTAGTAAACGCGTAATTAAAGCATCGTAGATCAAACTCTTAAAAATCTAATTCACAAGTTCTCGTCGTGAAATGAAACTATAAATCACTAAAGATGGGGAAAAAGTGGAGATGCAGAAGCGAGATGTAGAAATGATTTAGATCATGAAATGATGAGTGGTCGTAAAACAGAAAAAAGAGTGAATCGTCCCTCGTAAAGATGGAAGAAGCTGAAGAGAGATGGTATCCCCTCGAGCTGATGCTTATCATGTAGCAAAACTCTTTTTTCACTTCATAAAAGTTAATCTGTTGCAAATTTGTTGTTTTGTTCCAAAGATAAATGTACATAGAAGGATAAGGCGCGCAGACTGGCGAAGGCCGGGACTAAGGGCGGATGCAGACGGTTGAAAGGCGAACGGAATCAAAGTACCTGAAAATCATCTCTCGCATGCATGATGAAAAACAGCTTGTAACAAACTCTTATGAATCTGTTCCTTCACATTTCATCCGTTCACACTTTTTCATCGTACTCGTGTTCCATTCATTCATCCATCCATTCTGTGAACGAGAAAAACGTTTTCATGTCGTTGAGCTGTTTCTTCTACTTCTCGCTGTAAAATTATTTGTAGCAATTTTTCTCTGAACTTACCTTGGTGTTCGCAAGTCGCTGGGAAGCGAAAAGAAACCGAAAAGATTAATGATCCCGAAGACAGTGTGAAAAATGCTTCATTGCCCTATATCATTGCAATAAAGAAAAGGAAAAACAACAAAATGATTAAGTGCAAAAAGTTTACTTTACTCCGTTCCGTTCTTTGCTGCTCGCTCTCCAGCTTGTTATTTATTTTACAAAAATGTGCTCGAGAAGAAGCTAATGGAAAAAATGTGACATTTCACCTTATGCTTTTTGTCATTTGCTTGGGTTTTAAGTGGAGTTGCTGAGGTTTTTATTTGAATTTTTGCTTCTCTGTGCGAGAAGAAGGTGACGGAATGACTTGCCTTGAGTGTCATTGGATCCACGTCAACAGGAAACTGCAAATTTAGTCACTTGGAAACTAAATAAATGTAAATTTGTGCCGACACTCGTGCGACAAGCTGGGAATGTCTGCGAACATGTGTAATCAATTTCCATAATCATGATAATGAAGAACGATGTTTAATCTGTTAATGAGTAATTCGACGCAATCATTCATTTACGATCTGTAAGGTTTGCGAATACTTTCGAGATTCACTCATTACATCTTCCCATCGATTTTCCTTTCTCATAAAATTATTAATTTGTCTCTTATAGCGCTGCCGTTGCTGCTGCTTTCAGCATATTTTGTTTATGATCTGAAGTTTAATGTTTTGAAACTGATATCGAGATGGAAAAATTGTTCGGGTATTGTTTCGGTTTTAAATTCAAACGAAATATGCAAGAGGGGAAGTTTCAAAGAGTCATGCGCTAAACAGCGCCAGTAGATTGTTATGTGTTGAGTAGACCCAACGAACCCGAGTAGAATTGATTTTCAAGAGACTACCTGTGGCAATCGTTGCAAAGTATTTTATCGAGCGTTTGTCAATGAAAACATAAAAATTTGACGATATACTTTAAAATTTCTACCTTTCCATTTTAATTTTGTCAACATAAACTGTGGATGAGAAAAATAAATCTACAATAATCAATATTTTTGTCTGATTGGTGAAAGTTTTCTTGATTTTATTTTATTTGATTCTATTTTATTTTTTTTCCAAGACCAAATGAAGTTGTCCCAAAAACTAATGCTGCAACTTTTGTTTGTTATTTGTAAAAAAGTTTTTTGAGTAGCAAAAGAAGACAATGAGATTCGAACGGTCTGTGGCTTGCTTCTCAGGAATAGATCAGCTGCAAGTGTTTCAAAAACTTTTTTTATAGGTTCGATGGAGGGAACAGAAAAAATAAAATTACTACAGGAAATTATTTTTAATCCAACGCCAGAAAAGTCAAACACTCCTGCTCAAAAATCGACTGCGATTGTTCTTTGCGTGTGTCCGAAGTTTGATATGACCTGGCAGCGTCAGTTTACTGGAAGCGTGGATATCTCAAGACAGAGATTTTTATAAAAAAAATAACTAGTGGGACTTCTTTTTAGCAGTCGATGGATAAAGACACATGCGATGGATTTAGTGTTGTAAGTGTGCAATAAATTTGATAACACGTAGATTGCACGTGCGTGTCTCAACATAAGTTGCTGATCACCAAAGCGAGGCAATTTTTTGTGTTTCCATAAAAAGTTACGAATTGTTATTTCTCAGCTTCACACCAACTTTTAAATCTATCATAAATAATAATAATTAGCGAACAGGCTTGACGCGAGAAGAAAAACATTTTATTAAACTTTTCGACAAGTTTAAATTTGACAATAAGCGACACGCTGAAGCAGAAAACATCGTTTGGGCTAAAAATTATCAGAAGAAGAATGACAACATAAATTTACCATGAGAAGAATAAATTTACAATAATCCAGCAACTGAAATTATTCCCGAAACTGATACTGCGACTTTTGTGCTAACATTTTTTTTTCTCTGACTTTTTATCAATTGAAAAGATTTTTTTTGTATATGAAAACATTTATGAAAGACTTTCTCAAATTGGCGCTGAGACAAAGTGCTCATAAAAACAAGCGTCGTGGAAGAGCTTTTGCTGTCGAAAATGTGAAAATTGTCACTGCTATGCAAAATTGTTTTGAATCTTTTCGGAAGATAGCGTAAAATCCAGCGCTCCCTGCTTTCGAACACTGAGGGTAAAGCAGATTTTACGGTGGAAGGGATGAACGTGGGTTAAAGATTCGTTATCATAAAATATACGTTTTCTATTTTAATTAAAAGGATTGATGTTACTAGTATTTAAAATCTTCTTTACTATCACTATTATTTGTAATCGTTTTAGTTGCAGCAATATAACTCACCCCTAGAAACTTGCAGAAATTTGGCAAATTTTCTCATATCAGTGTTCGACAACAGGAGCGCTGGATTTCATGCCATCTTCCGCCAAACATCCCTTAAAACAATTTTCCATAGCGAAGACAATTTTCTCATTTTCAACTTTTAAAAGCTCTTCAATGACACTTGTTCTTATACACACATCGTGCAAGTGCTAATTTAAGAAAGTTTGCTATTAATTAATATTAGCACAAAAAGTGCTTGAAAACCAGATTCGTATTTTTATCAGCGCACAGCAACTGCTGTGTTGGAAAAAAAGAAATCGCAATCTTGGCTCTACTATGCTTTTCTGATCTTGTACCGCATGCTACTTACATAGATCTAATTTATTTTAACTGTAACAACAATGAAAAAAATTGTTGAGTTCACTTCAAATCTTACGTTCTTTATCTTACAAATGGTTTCGAGTAGAAAATTTCTTGTTTGAAAATTGTATGATGTCAAAGGCTTGACAATTCTTTTTAAATATGCAATGATTTACACATTGTAGAATATTTTCCATTTATTCTCGAAGCAAAAGTTTCAAGTGAAAATATGTAGCGAATTCTAAAATGTATCAAACATTAGTACCAACCCTAGTTATCAAAAGAGAGAACGTATTTTCATGAGAACGAATTTTTCTCTCTTGTCACATTCATCCCCTCCACAATAAAAGTAAAATCTGCTTTACCATCACCATAATTCCAACCCTTGTCAGTTGCAAAAATATAACTCGCCCTTAAAAACTTGCAGAATTTTCCCACATTTTTTAGTATCGATGTTCGACAACAGAAAGCGCTGGATTTCATGCCATCTTCGCACAACAATTTTCCACAGCGAAGACAATTTTCTCATTTTCCACTTTCAGAAGTTTTTCAATGACACTTGTTCTTATACACACACTGTGCCAGTGCTAATTTAAGAAAGTCTTACATAAAGTTAGCACAACATTTGCAGCATCAGACATTTTTAGACACCTTCAGACCGTTGAAGTCAGTCTGTGTTTATCTGCCGTCCGAGTTGGATCAAAAGTCTTGAAGCGCGGTCATCGATAGATAAAAGAAGTAGAAATAAGTTGAATTTTCAATTATTACATAATTTTGGATACAAACCGTCATAGGTCAACAAAATATGCTTTGAATTTTAGTAAAACTGAGAAGCAACAGAAACAGTGAAAGTGAAAATTACCAAAATAAATAACAAGCTGATAAGACGAGTCGTGCTACAAAGCTTTTCAATATCACATTAAAGATAAAATAGTGCGACAAAGTGTCATAAATCTCAATAAAATGGCTTTTCACTCTTCGTTATTCATTGTTGCTGCTGTTCTGCTAGTTTTCATGATCTTTTCAACGAATGGTTTACAATGTCACATTTGTGGAGAGTATAATGATGGGCAGGGTTCCATTACACCATGCCTGAACTATACCGAATCCAACGCACATCTGCATCTCAAGGAATGCCGACGAAAGTCAGACAAATTCTGTGTGGTAAGCATTTGCGACGACTACTTATTGCAAAGCTGGATTTGGTCGGAAAATTCATAAAACATTTTCACTTATAAAACTTATTTTGTGCATGTGTCATCAAAAAATAAACCATTTCAACTGTTTGGTTTTGTGGAAGAGAGAAAAAAAGAACAGAAAAAATTAATTACGGTGATGAGGCGGCAAAAAGGTCAAAATCCATCACCAGCTGACGTTTAATGGGCGTTTGCTTTGTAATCAAACAAAAAGCGAGAACGTAAAACTGCAAGAGAAGTTGTCGTGCACATTATTTAAGTTCCAATGCATTTAACAATGACGTTATGAAAAACCGAGCTTAATGATGATAAAAAACTGTGGAAAATTTCGAGGTAGAAAATTTAAAACTATGAGTGACGCCAGATAACTCAAGATTGTTAATAAGTGGCAAAAGGTAGTTGATAGAAATCTTGAGAAAATACTTTATAGTAACGTTAAAAAATGTGAAAAATCACATATCAAAAATATTGAAGTGGAATTCATGAACTTATTGAAGTCGTCTCCTTAAAGTCTTCTAAGTCATTTTCACAAAATTTTGACACCTTTCCGAGTTTTCCTGGATTCTAGAAAGCGGAGAAAGAACGTTTTTAGTGATTTTCTGACCGACAAGAAATAAAATAGGAATCGGCCTCGGCAAACGTAAAGAAGCTATCTGAAAAGGTTGATTTCAATCGTTCTGAGAAAAGTATTTCTTCTCATGAAATGCGAAGCAGGAAAAGCATTAATCACCTTTCCATCTCCTTTTCAGGCGTTTATATAATCGAATGCAAGTCATTGCTTGAAACCTTTGCACATTCATTCTGATTCGGAGATTTCCACTTTCGTCAGCTTTGCTTTGATCACGCTTGAGTGTGCATTAGAATTTCAGAGTGGCTTTCATCCGTCTCTGAAGTTGTACAACCAACACGAGTGACGATTCCATATCATTAGAGGCCATTGTTTTATCCTTGTGCTGAATAAATCGTCTTCGTTATTCATCTCCGAATGCTTTACTGTTGTCACAAGGTACATAATAGTGATAGCTTTGAGTCATCATTGAGTGGTTTGCACAACGGTTTGTAATCCCTGAGAGTCCTAAGAACAACGAGGAAGTTCTCTACTCGCTTTTTGCGGATAGCATTATCAGCATAACGTGTTATTCATTTGAATGGTAAATTGTGTTTTTCTGTTCGACAGAGGCTTGTTACAAGAAATTTTGAAGAGTGGAGTGTGCATAGAAGAAAAGCCTATCCTAAAAAATG
>JPYR01000562.1:0-12408 GCA_000775305.1 Belgica antarctica | reverse complement strand
AAATTCACTCCAAAAATCCTTAATCGTTTCATCAATGGTACAGTCACCCTATTCAAGTTTAAATGTTGCTAAACTGAAATTCTGAAACATTAAGTTTTTGCTTATTTTCTAGCATAAAGATAAATTTTTCGAAGTTTCTGTTTAACTTCAGCGAACATGTTCATTTAGAACAAAACGCTATTTTAATGCATGAATAAAGTGAATTTCAAGAATTTCATCTTTTTTTACCTTAAATCGTGCACGTAACGATGATACTATTTTGTTTCAGAGCTATTCATTTAACCTTCGACATGCAAACGATAAAGATGATAAGATGATGTTTATTGGAACGATCAAGCACGAACTTTTTGAGGCATTTGACGACGCTTTAGAAGCTGTAAAATTGGAAATGTCATAAAGTCTCATTTTGAATGTGGTTCATCTAAAAATCGTTAATGAGTCTGGTTTTTTTGACGACAGTCGTAAATGTTTCCATTTTATAACTCTTGATTATTGCGCTGTTCATTTCCCTTCGGTACAACAACGAACTCGCTAGCCCGAAGATATTTACTTCATAAAAGCATATTTCACAGCTTGAGTTACGATTTTAATGGAACAAAAAGCTGGGAAATAAAACATGAAAATAATAATTTCAGAAAAGTGTTGGCATTCAAAAGCTTTCAAAAAAGGTTTTACGAGACAGTCTTCGCTTATGAACCGTCAATGTTTTATGGAAATATTTCAGAGGTTGAAGATTTTACTTCAAATCATCACACCCGGGAAATCGTTTTACTGAGCTTAAAGCACTCAAAATGTTTAAAAAATGAAGTTAAATGTTTCTGTTAAATTTTAATGATTCATTTGAAAACTAACTTTTGTATTGAAGTTTTTCTTCAGAGATCTGAATAATTGGGCAATTATCAAACACCTCGTTCTCGATCGTAGCCTTAAATGACCATCAGGTCGCGGGCTTTAAATATAATCAATCAATCAATCGTTCTCGATCAACATTAATCACCAATTGCAGCTTCAAGAACCTCACGCCACAGCAAACCTGCTTATTTATTTATTGGCGCCTCGTTATCGATGATAATTTAAAGAAGAGTTGAAGAAAGCGATACCATTGTTGATGACTACATCTCTAGGGTAGATATAGACGTTGCATTGCAATCGTAGTCAATGATGCACGATTGACCAGAGTTTGCAAAGGGATTGGTTTAATATTGAACTTGGATCCACAAACGCTTAAAAAAGGGTGGTGTGATGTTGATTTGATAGCTATCAACACACAATCATTGAAGTTTCATTAACTTGCGCAACAATTTTCACCAAACATCAGTGCTTTATACTGCAAGCACACTTTTTTAAGTCTCATTCAATATTTCTTTCACGTCGTTCCCGCAAATTTGAATCTTCAAATGATGAAAGTTGTTCTTTTTAAAGTTTTTCAATCAAAATTTTAGAAAGATTGATGATCTGAACGTTTTTCGAAGTAACGTTTCACGCAAGAAACTTTTTCAAATTTTCTTGAGCTTCTGAAAAGTTTTATCAAAATGTTTTCCTGAAAATATTTCAATAAACTTTGAACCGAGTTTCAAACAGGTTGAGTTAACAATGAATTCATCGTACTCAAATTGAGTTTGGAAAATGTTCACGGAAGTTTAAGTTTAATAAAAGTTGGAGCATAAAGTTCCGCTTCTGAAAAGTTCAGTTTCTGAAAATCATCACATGTTGAAATAATTTTAAAATTAAATTTTTATAAGCCACAATCGAACTGCAATATTTATTTTCAACTCGTTTCGTCTCCGTATTCCGAATCGAGCAACTGAGAAAATATTGCTTAACCACACTTACAAAAATATCTGCCAACAACTCCTGCCAGGGCTTTCAGAGATTATAAATTAGCGAAGAGGTTCAGCTGCCACATAAATTTTCAATTGAGTGCATCAACAATTTTCCGAGCACTTTGTGGTGCTCATTTTTTTGTGGTTGTTAAATAAAAAGTCATTGAAAATGTTCATCGCTTAAGTGAAGAGCTAAATTTACAATCATTAAAAGCGGAAGCGGTTAATAAGTCGATTAAGCAAAATATTGCCCATCGTAAAGTGTTCGTAATCAAGTTGAACGGTTGGTGTTCTCCATGGCTGTTCAACAAATTGAGAATAGACAAGTTTAGTTCTCCAGTTTCTGTCGGTCTTTCCTTCCTAGCACGATAAATATCAATTTGTAATAAATATCGATCCATTAAAGGACAATTTTCATCTCCTTATCACAAGAAGCTTCACACATCACTAGAAATTTCGTTTTCAGGACATGTGTCTGTTAAAAACTTTTTTACATAGTCAGAAGATGTTTTATTCATGTGGTGATGAACTTCTAGCAAGCCCGAAGCCAATGCTGCATCAAGTTTGAATAAAAAGTTTTCGTCACTTGGAAAAATGCATTTTGAACGAGCTCAACATGAAAGCTGATTTTGCATCGTGAATCTCGTTTGAGAAGTGGTGAGGTTTTAATGCAAATTTGCTTAAGTTGAGTTTATTAACAACTGTTTGTCGTTGATAAAAATGCTTCCACTAGTTTTTTTTTGATGCTGAAATTTGAATTTCACAAAGCTTTTAAAGCTCTTCTTCAGCCCACAATAGAAAAATCTTTTCAGCTTAATACCAACATAATTTTTACTTTTGAACTACGTTGCTTTCCTTTATAAAATAAATAAAAGTTACATTGTAGAATGCATTCATGGTGAATGCAATTAAAACTAATTGAAAAGAATGAATGAAAAAACTGAAAAGCAATAAAACTTTTATCAGTGGAAAAGCTTTGGATTGCTTTTGTTCTAACAACTTGAATCGCATCAGTCTTAAAGTCTTGCAGCGTATGTCAAAATTGATGATATTTTAAAATAATTTGCATAATCAGGTGTCATTTAGTTTATGAAATAAAATGAACAAACTACTAGAATTGGTTTAGTGCCGAATAAATTTAGTGACTGTTTATTTCAAGATGTCTCTTGTGTCTTTCATTTCTATGTTTGTGTCTCCTGTTTTATGGTTCATTTCCATCATAATACTACTCATGAAGTGAAACAAAAAAGGTTCAGGAATGACTTTCTTATTTTTCCTTCAAGTATTGAAATCATATTCGAATATTCACTGGTTTGAATCAATTCAGAGACATGGGAAGAGGCCCATAAAATCTTATCGACATCATAAAGAAGTTTGCAAAAGTTTGTACGACACTCGGTTCTTGGGTGGTCAAATGGACACATCACAATGCTTTTGAATCAGAAATACCTTTCTTGTTAAGGTTTTCACAAATCCTGACGCTTTTTATTTCAATCACTTCATCATCAAACTGTTCCATAAAGCAAAAAGTTTACACATCATTAACTCTGATCTCAGGATATTAAAGCATAACGTCCTTGCTTTATGTTATTTTCATATGTTTGAATGGAAAAACTGCCCACATGACCAAAGTGTCAACAATCAACAGTTAATATTCATTAAGTTGCAACATTTGTAATGAAGCAACGGATGTTGTAATAATTCAACATTTGACAACTAAATTGATGTGCAATGGAGCTTTACGGAGAAAAACGGTTCAATGCAAGCGTGTCTAGAAAACAATGAGTTAATTTTATCGATACTAAAGTCTTACGAGATTTTCCACTGATAATAACCTGTCAAAATCCTTGGCACGTAAAAAGATTTCATTGATTCTTCGGGAAAAAACATTTTTCTTGTTCTTCTTTTAATTTATGAGCGATAAAAGATGATAAAAGCAAAACATCTGTTCAGCTGAACTTCAGCTGGAGTTATCATTGCTGTTGTGTTTGGGATTGTTTATTTCATTTCTTCAGCAGAAAGAAATGCTTTTTGGCAGGTTTTTCACGGTAGATAAAGGAAATCCGTTTCCATCCGTTTCTCGTGTTTGTTCTGCGCCTTAATGCTTTCATTCTATCTTCAAAAGCTTCTTATCTGTGATTTCGACCAAAAGTAATCGATTTTCTCTTCAACTGATATCACAGTTACTAAGAAATTCGTTTTCGTCTTGTCTTCAAACAAGGTTTTTAGCTGTTTTTCCTTTCAAATTAATGGAGTGTTTGGAGAACTTGCACAAAAAGGTTGAAGATGATTAAACAGTTCCGTATTGATTTGTTTGATCTCATATCTCAAGAAGCTTTTTCTGAAGTGCTTACACGTGTTCAAGGGCAACCTATCAGTAGAGTTAATCTTGAACCCATTAAAAATTTAGTAGATGTGTAACTTCTTCTTATTTGTACATTATAATAATAAGATGATTATTCAATCCTTCTGGATATACGATGGCTTTAAACACAATTTTCAGGTATCCAGTTTGTACATTAACTTTGGCATTCCAAATCGATTAGCAAAAAACATTGAAAAATTGAATTGACATAACAATTTTCAAACTGGTTTTAAATTTACATTTTTTTAATCCATTTTGCTGTTTTCAAAACAATTTTTCGTCAGTAACAACAAACTTTGTTTTAGGTTGGTTATTTTTTTTGTCTAATCATCAGAAACGAGAAAGAATTTTTTTAAACCATTTTTTCAAGCGAGAAAAGATGTTGGCAACAGTAATTTCAAAACATTTTTTTTTATTTTGGTCGAGTAACGTTTTCACGAATGAAACTCGACAACAAAGCTTAATTGCTGAAAAGTACTGCCAGTTGGTGTGTTTTCCTGTTATCTTCGTCATAAACAAAACAAAAAAATGTGGATGCAAGCGGAAAAATAAAATAACGTCGGCCGTAATTCGTTCAAAACGTGTTAGCTCCTGACGTGAGTTTGTTTTTCATCGCAACAAAAGGGCAAAACGCGAGAAGAATATTTTAATGATCAATGTGGCCTTGACAGCAATATCGGCTTAAAAATGACGAGAAATTGATGCTGCACGATGTGCCAAAATTCTCAGGAAACTTTGAACTTAACAGAACTTAACATTAGTACAACAATTTTGATTATCAGCGAATATGCTTTCATGTTCGAACAATTTAAATAGTGATTTATAAGTTATAAAAAGGAAATCAAATTCCACGTGGATTTATTAAACCACTTAATTATGATTATACCACGATAATTTATTGTTTTTCTAGTTTGCTGATAAAAATTAAATCACGAATTAAAAAAGATTTAGTTCATGACCTGAACAAAAGTTTCAAGTTTGTTATGCGCAACAAGGAAGCAAATTCTCTTTTTTGTTTCCTCGAAATTTCTACAAACTCGTGACTTGAATAACAGTTGATGATGTTGAAAATGCTTTTCAAGTTCCAAAGTTTATGTCTTTTTGAATGAAGTCGCAATAAAATCTTGATCATAAAATTGTCGTGAATTTTTTGTGAAGTTTATTAATTCGAAGATACTTGACTCTGAAGCGGACAATGTTTGTAGGTTTCTATCACACGAAGATACCAAATTATTTTCTTGCATGCAAAGGTAGCTGAATCCTAAAATGACGCTCGAGGCAAGGAACAAACATTGAATATACAACAAGATTGAAATTTAGCATACATAAACACACTGAAAAGCTCAGCGACGAGAGCGTGATGATAGAGTCGTAGAAGTGTGACAAACAGTTTCCAAAGGCAAGGAAACTTATTCGTTTCAAAATTTCTGACTACAAATTAGGATTAGGGCTTTACAAAAACTTTCAAAAAAATAACAACGGAAACCTTTTCTTGTGTTAAGTTTTTTATTAAGTTTGTACACAATTTAATAGAATGTTCGTGACAAACTGCAGTCAAAGCACAACACTTTTAATTCATTTTTCTGATAAACGCAAACGTTTCGATTACAAGCAGCTTTTCAAGTCAAAGCTTAATGCTACTATCCCGTGTAGGGTTTTAATTCCAATTAAATTTTCATTGGATTCGAAAAAGGCTTCAAAAATTTTCCTTGAAAATTGGGTTTAACGAAACGTCATTCAATTAAAATTAAAAGTTTTTCTACAGCCACTCAACGTCTACTGATTATTTCATCTCATTCAATGAATTGATTTTAATTGATTTCAAAATTGGTGAAGATTGCATTTTATTCTATAAACAGTGTTCGATGAGATATGAATTGCTTTGATTTGGTGAACTTTAGTCCGTTGCAGTTATGAAATCCACTCAGAAAGAAATTCAAACAATGAAATACAGTGAAGCTTCTCGAACTCTGGTTATGTCATACACTGTCACACACAAAGTGAAGTAAACCAGACAAAATGACAAATGTGTGTCTTGAAAAAATTAGATCAAATACTGACTTTTATGACCAAACTTCACAAGATCGAGGTTTCGTTGTATAAAAAAACCCAAAGAACTGAACTTAAATCAAGTCTTCAATATAATTTACAAGAAATTTCAAAGTTTTTCTGTATTGTCTGTATTATCTCGTTCTGTGTTTTTCCCAAGAAGAAAGAAGAAAAGTTTCACTTTCTCAAGTTGCCTTTATTTCCCTTTCACTTCTTCTCCAATTGAACCGTTTAAGCGATGGATGAAAAAGTTGCAAAACACCGTAAAAATAAATTGAAAAGTTCATGAAGAAGAATTGTTCAAGCTCGTGAAAAAATTGATTAAAAGCAGAAAAGGAGATGAAAGAAAGCGTTTCAATTAAAATGAAATTCAACTTTATCTCTGAAAGCTATGAACAAGCAGAATCTCGTGCATTGAAATAAAGTTCTTCATTCACTTTGCCTTGATTTTTGGTAGCTTCAACTGACTTTGAAATGATGATTGCAGTTCTCAGCGGATTTTTATTGCTTTCTAGGTCAATTCACTTTCGTTCAAATTACAATAGATCAAGACGTTGCTTAAAGTCCGGGCAAAGCTTTTTGTAAACTTTTAGTTTCTACTTTTATTCAAATTAAAAATCATTTTTCAGCTATCTTTTCAGCACCGTGCACGTGACTTGAGACTTTGCAGACAGACTTGAGTTTGATGTTACTGTAAGATTTTTCCCCTCTTTAAACATTTTTTCCACGCACAATTCAGTTTCTTGTTTACATTTCAGCAATTTTCTATGATTTTCACTGTTTTTCAGTTCCATGAATTCAATTATGCAAAACATTCTCCCGATTGAAGCTTGTCTAAGACTCTTACTTATAGCGGTTGCAAACGAAAAGAAGAAAACATAACGAGAATTATTTATTAGTGGGATCGGATCTTCAAATTGGACCACATTTATGATTCTGCTTCAGTTAGTTTTCGCAAACTTGGGTCTGTTTGATTGTTTCGTCGATAATTTTATGATACTTTCGATATTGACCTAATAATGTTATAAATTATGATGAGATCCAAGCCAATCATCACGGTTTCATTGTTTACTGTTTGGTCTCGTAACTTATGCACGTTTCCATTAGAAACAAAGCAATCATAAGAATACATTTGTCGACCAAATTGAACAAGCTTTAACGTGTTCCTTTTTTGTAACGACCAATCAGGCAAAAAGGAAATGTGACCTCCGATGAATTTTCAGATGCTGAAGCAAAACAATTTGGAACTAGCATAAGGAAAACATGTTAATCTGGCTTGAACACGATATATTATGTTATTATGGCCTAATTATCAGTAATTTGATAGCAATACATTGCTTTTCGGTCGAATTGTGCTGTCAGCCATTTCACGCTTCAATTACTCATTGGAAATCCAGTTTAGATCGCCTTTCTTCTTCGTGGAACTTTCCAAGGTCGTTTTAGCCAAATCCATAGACTCTGACTTCAATATCAATTTCGTTTGATAAAAAATCACTTTCAATTATTTTTGCATCGTTCGGTGCGAAATTGATTACGATTAGTCTCATTCCACAATGTTTATGATGCTGTGATGGAGACTGAAATCAAGTTGTGACTGAACAATTTCAATCCCTGACGTTTTCGAGATAACCAGAAAGAATTTGAAGGCTTGACATGGGTTAAGGAAACGCTCAAAAATTGAGAAACATGAAAAACACGAATGAAAAAAGCAGCACACAAACTTTTTCCGATGAATTCAAGCTTATGAATGTAGAACTAGGAAAAACTTCGTTAGACAGCAGAATAAATTTATTAAATAAATTAAAGCTGTCTTGGAAATTCAGCTGCTGTCTTGCCTTTCAAACTGTATTCAAGAAAAATTATTCACCAAGGTTAGATTATTCCTTGACATTTGAATAAACTCAAATCGAAATGGATTTTCCGAGAATGATTGTAGCCGAAGTACATTCGGAATGGTAGAAATTGACCGTAAACAACGTCAATCAATTTACCAAAGACCCAACTTTTAAATTAATAATTCATGTGCTTCCACTTTCTTGACAGAACTTTGTTCTTTGTATCCCTAAAGCCTTTAAAAATAGAAAGCTCAATTTCAAGGTTTTTGACAAAAGCAAAGTTCATTTGCAAAGCAATGTGCAGATACATCACAAAAAGAATATTACATTTCACCCGAGATCTTTTCTTTACAATTTTTTTTAATGAACTCAGAAATGACTTCACATCAATTTTCCTGAATTCACTGAAAACACAGATTTATCTATTTTAGGTCATGAAGTGGACAACCAGATGGATCTTTAAAATGGAAAACCTTTTTGTGCTCTTGAAAATTAAAATCGCATTTAAAGTCTTTGTTTGTGCCTGCCACAGATGTTTTGGGTTTATATCGTCGAAAGAAAAGCTATAAATTCGGTCAAAATTTGGTAAATTTTATACTAACCAAAATTAATTTCCAATTATAATTAAATTTTAAATGCAGACCGATGCAAACCATTAAGTTTTGTAGTTAAAAGGATTGATAACATTGATAACATAAAACGCTTTCAGGCAGAAACCTTCACGCTGGTGATTCACAATTAACTGATTTTGAAGTCTTTCGCCAAATGAAACACGAAAGTTTTTCCCGAGATAAAGTTGGTTTGACGATTTTCTGAAAAAACTTTTTAATCAAAACGTAATCTGCATTAAATTCCGCTTTCCTTTTTCCCCATTTTCGCAAGAAACGTGAATAATCTTAAGCCCGGACAAGCGCTGAACTCTGAATGAATTACATCGTTATCTGTTCAGAATGATGAAAACAATTTTTAAAGTTTATCTCATTTTTTCCTTCGATCTCAAAGGACAAAAAAAAGCAAGCAGTCAAACGGATGTGAACTGTGTTATAATTTTCAATCAGACTCAGGCGTTTTGATTCAGTTGACTGAGAAACATAGTAAATTCCATCGTCGTTTTTCTTGATTTATTTGACTTTTATCGTAAGGTGAGAGATTTATGAATTTTATTACTGAATTTCCAAGAGTCACAAACTGGGACATGCGGGGAGTACAATGGATCGTGCTGCTGCTATGGAAATGTGATTTTCAGGTCTTCCACGACTATCAAATAAAATATGATAGGAAATAACAAAAAGGATTTGACGTGGTCACCATTAACACAACTTTGAAACGGGATGAAGCTGTTGACTGTTTTATTCAATTACGCTGTGATGACCACAGGACTGATCAAAATGTGTTAAAAATATGTCATTATTTTTAAGGAAAACGTTTGAATTGATCCAACGCAACACATTTTTAAACTCTTAAAACAAGCTACATAAATCTAAATTTATTATGCATCTACGCAGGTATCTCCACGGAAACCATTTTTGTCCCAATTCAACATTGAAATTCCATCAAAAAAGCTGCCGATGTTCTTTTTATACAATTTCCCATGTTTCGAAGTGGGATCAGAGTTTTTGTTTGAGTCTCGATCAATCAAACCCTGATTCAACAATGTTGCTTTCCCTTTTTCAAACATTGATGATTGAAACGGAAGAAGACTTGCTTTTCTCATCGATTATTCGACGCTGCTTTCAGTCACTTTTCTTTTGTGAATATCAATTAACACTGCCTAAAGGCTTCCCACTTGGAATTTAATTATAACCACCACTAATTTCAACTGATTTTCTTTTTCCAACTTTGTGCATTAACTTCCAGTTTGTTAATTACCGTAATTCTCATTAGAAAAGGTTCGCAATCGCTTATCCAAACTTCTAAGCGAGATATTCGAGATGCTTAAGCATCAAAACTTTTTATAAGTCCCCACTGTAAGTCTATGGTGTATTCAGAAGTTTCGTCAATTATGTAAGTGATTTTCAGCGAAAAAATCAGGAATCATTTAAACGCTCATAAAATTAACAAAACTTGCTGAAAGTTCCCCAATTGAGAGTGAAAAGGTTTCCATCGAACTTGTTCCACAAGATGAATTTAAAATTTTAATTAAATTTTACTTTGTTTTCGGAACACCTGCTGAACTCTTGAAATGTAAATACACAGTCACTGCATCGATTAACCTTTTGTTCGCCCTGCAAAATCAGCGTGCTTCATAAATTTATTCGATGCTTGATCTTTTTTCACCTCGTTCTTGTGTTTGCTTTTTAGGATAGCGCTTGTGTGCAATTACCATTTTTTCTTCAGTTGCGAGAACTACAAACACAGTGAAATTTTGTTGTGCAATGCAGAACGGTCACCAAAGCCAAGTCATTTTACAATTTGTTAAAAACTAGCAGCAAAAATCTGAAAACGGAAAACGAAAAAGAGAAAAAAGAATTCAACACGACCAACGAATATCTAATTAAGGTTTATGGTCGTTTTGTGATAGTGAAGCAAATAATGCTGTATCGAGAATTCGTTCAAATTCTGTTTTCAAGATAAGTACCCTCGATTGATGAAAAACGATAATTTGAAAGCATTTTTGGGTCTTCCTAGCGAGTGGCCCTAAAAGAAATGTTTTTTCGATCAGGTTCCTTTCAAGCCTAATTCTGCTTTGAGCAATGCTTTCCATTGAAGTTTTATTTAATCAAATTCAAGCAGATTTGTAAGAAATGGGCATTTGAAGACTAATTATTTATGCTTGAAGGAATTTTGTTTATACTTTTCACATGCTTTCGTTGTTGAAAACTTTTAAATGGTGAATCTAGCCTTTATTGATTCTTGAAAATTAATAGCTTTGCAACAAAGTTTCAGTGCCGAAAAATTTTACTTTCATAGAACAAAAGAAAACAAATGCCTATCCGTCCGTTGACCTTTATGTATCAGGAAACTAATGGAAGTTTAAAAGTTTAGTTGTCGCTAATTAGGAGTGAACTTTATCTACCCCTTTAAGCTCAAAGGTTGAATGAAAATTACAAACCAGATCGAAAACTCTCGTCTGATAGCAATGATCATAATTTAATTGAAATCTCGATAATCTTTCTTCTCCGGCATAGTTTGTTGATGGGAAATTGAAAGTGCAATTAGACTAATTTTAGATTTGTATGTTTTCCATCACAAGTTGATACTTGAACGTTGATGAATCGATTGCGAAGGAAAAAACTTCATGATCTAGTGAAATTAAGACTGGAACAACGCTCGAGTTTAAATCCGTTTTGACAAAATTAAAGTGGCAAAATCACGAACTAAAACTTGATTAAAACTTTGTCTTTTCAATATGCATGAGAAAGTTTTGTTCTAGGATTCCACTAAAGTTTACCTTTCTTTAGAAAAATAAGTTTCAAAAGTTTTGCTTTAAGTTGAAGCATGAACAGTTCAGAATTTTCTCCAAAAAACTTGCCACAACGATAATTAATGGTTCTTATATTATGCTTGTTTTAACGTGGCATTTTACTTCCATTGCGACCCAAGGTCAAATGAAACACATTTGGAACATCAAGCTGCAGACATCAAAAAGTTTGGTTTGTGCCTTGAAAACTCAACTACCTTAGCAATTCAAAATGCAATGTGTTCTTTTCAACGCTGCTTTCCGTTAACCTTGTTGAAATTAAAAAATTAAAATCGGATTATAAATACTACGTGAGCAGACAAGCAATTTATCATTCATGGAGTGAAATAGAACTGAAAAGACATTCACCGAACAACCTTTCGGGCAAGACTTGATGCTTGCGAAATCAAAATTTTCAAAAGACGACAGCTTTCTTGTTCTGGAGTGTGTCGAAGTCTTTTCGGACGGTGCTTGAGAAAGTTTGACGCCACATGATTTATTAAACCTTGTTGAGTTTTATTGAAAGCATCAGTTTGCATGTGGTTGGACACCAAATGGTTAAATTTAATGTTTTCTGAAACCGGAAACCGCTGATGTGACATGAATTGTAGCTTTCAATATGTTCCACTCACTTTAGTTTTTCAAAGGGTGTAAGGATTTTTAAATTCATTTTACGCAGGGTTGGTGTCGCAATGCGAATGTCATTATTAAACCCCAGTAAATTGAAGCTTTGCAGAAAATCCTGTCTCACTTGATATTCGATTTGAAATTGCAGCTGGCACAATTGGCTGCCACACTCCACTGTGTCATAGTGATGCGGCAATCTTGACTTCGGAAATGCATTTAAAGTAAACAGAGAATGACACAAATTTGACTTCATGTGGTAATGTGTTTTACTTCCCGTTCAGCTGAATTTCAGCTGAATTTTTTTTTCAG
>JPYR01000559.1:8118-48117 GCA_000775305.1 Belgica antarctica | reverse complement strand
CTGGAAAACGCCAAAAAATACCTAAAGTCTAAAGTCTAAATTCAACCTCTGGTTGAAACTTCAATCAATTTTCAAACATAAAACAGTCAGAAAAGCTTATATTTATTCCAAGCTGTTCTTTGTGACTCAACATTCAAACTCCCCTAACCAACAAAGGCACAAGAAACCGGAAAACTAGCAAAGTATCGCAATGAGAACAAGTTTCATCACTGAATTATTGATTATGTCTCCATATCGTGTCGAAGCGGATAAAAATCCGTGCATGTAAATCTCTTTCCCCGATTCATTCGGTGGCGGAATTGAAAACGATCGTAAATTGAATTTGATAAGTGGGAAGAAAAAGTTCATCACTTATGCGCGTTTTCATCGATTCTCAAACGTTTTCAAAGGCAGTGCAAGCTCGAGACGACGGAGCACGAAGTCAAATTGAAAATTTGAGATGCACAATCCATGAAGAATTTATCTCACGAGACAGATCTCATTAAATATTAAATTTTTATCAATAACCCTCGAGCGCTGGAAAGCGACGTGATAAGTGCTGAGACTCATTTTCCGCTTTCCGATGTCAATTTTAAGTTTCAATGTCACGTTTCGAGTGGAGAACGACAGAAAAAGGCAAATTTCGAGCAATTAAAAAGTCAGGTCGGATGAAGTTCCCCGTGGCCGTCCTGGAAGTTAATCAAATAATCTTGTCTTAATAGGTTTTCGTTCGCTCTGCCACCCACTGTCACGCTGTGAAAAGAATTTCTCGCCAATTGATCAACTTTAAGTCCTCGCGTAAATTGAATTTCCCAATTGTACATTCCGGAAAATAGCTTTGACTGATAAAATATTCATCTATGATAGAATTTCGCTTTGCCTGAGAGTTGTAAAATTCCTGAAAAAGTGTGGCGCGATTTTCTCTGTCGCTCTCGCCCAGCGTCAACCCCAAAAAGTCCACCCAGCAACGAGAAAACGTTATTTCAATTTAAAACAAAATAGCCGCAAGCCATTCAACACTCCAACATTTAAGAGGATTTTGGGCTTGCTTTATTCAGCTTTTTGCACAATAATTTGATGGGTTCGAGCGAATAAACGAGAAAAGTTTTACGTTTTAAAAGTGGGATGCGAGTTGTCTTAATTAAATGTTAAGCTGACAACTTTCACCTCAGGGGAATTGACTGATTAAGACCAGAGATAACGTGTTACAGATGTGATAATTAGGTGATTAATCTTTGCTTGATTGATAAGTGCTTGATTGATCTTTGATATGAATACAGCACAGTTGAAGTCTGGTTTTGTTTGTATTGAATTAACTTCTGCAAATATAAATTGGCGAAGACTGAAGAACATGCGACTAGCTTATTGAAGCACAAACAATGGAAAAATTCTTCCATTGTAAGTGCCGCAACCTTTTCTTGTCGTATTTGTGGATGTCAGAAAGGAAGTCAAGACAGCTAAACAGTAAGTGTTTGAAAATTAATCAAAATTGAGAACGAATAAAATTGAAAGTCTTGCTTTAAAGTTTGCTATCAATGTGCCTTGAAACTGCAGCTTTCAATCATTTTGTTAGTGACATGATTATTGAACGTAGTCGTTATCCTCTTTTAAATGATGAAAATTTATACATTGGTCTATCCTAAACAACAAAAATTCTTGTTAGTGTGTCAATTCTTCAAGCTGTCGAATATACTAGGATCCAAAAACCGGCCATTACAACAGCCAACACGAGAATTTTCTTCTCTGACAGCACACACGATTTCTCAAAAATAACTTCCATCAATCACAGTTTCCGCTCAATCAAGTCACGTCCAGCCTGGAATTGTCCCTGCTTCATAAATGACTGATTCCGTTTTCAATTTCATGATGATGAATTCACCTCAGAAATAAATTGCAAAATTTGCAAAATTAAATTCCTTGCTGCCATGCGAAAGTATTTCAAATTCACACCAGAATAGTAGCTTTGCTTGCAGCTACTGTCCAACACCCCGTCCACCGCCATCCGCTTTACAATGGGAATCATCAGAGTCATAATTTTCATGGAAAATGCTGCGAGAGGGCAAAAATGGCAAGGCGAGTTTGCTGGAAAGAAGAATAACCCAAATGAAAATGTATATTGAATCTGATTCGAATAAATTATGTGCACATGAAGGGGCTGGGCGGTCACTCGAGAATGGAATTTTATTCCACGGAAATGAAACAATTTATTTATCAGGCCATCATTTCACAGCGAGGCTTTCAAGAAACATAAATAAGCCGATAATTTTGTCATAAGTTTTATGCATTTTTATTTATCTCCCTAATTCTGACAATAATTCTGCGAGAAAAATGTATAAAGCAGCGACAACCGCAGAACTAGCTCTGAGATTTATGGAACGACGACGAGTGGAGCAACAAATGACTCGTAATGATGAATCGCAATTGTATTCATAATGATTTATGACGACTCCCATGGCGATTCGCCCGTTTATGTCCGAAAAGCTTTTCTCCGTTCAGACACACACACTCGCATTGGCATAGCCTGGCCGTAAATTGACCAGGCGATGTTGTGAACATGGCAATCATCGTTTATTCCCTCGCCTATAATAGAAAATATGAAAATGTGTCTTCATTAAATGATTTACAGGCGTCATGACGTTTCAATTAGAAGAGAATATCAAGCGTTAATTTGCACACCCATGTGACATTGCCATGTTCACAACTGCACTTGAATACTTTATGGCTTCCTATTGAAATTATGTCTTTGTGCGATTACAGATAAGATATTAAAGGCAACCGGCAACAACAATGGTGCCGACAGCAGCTCGAGAAAATTGTTTTTCGCTGCTGTTCATCCACTTCGCAAAGATGTAAATGCAGCTGAGTAATTGAGAGACATTTGGCAGTTGCGGAACATCAATTTCTTGATTTATTTCGACGCTGGAACGTTTGCCGCATCAAACTTCCGAGGTTGACAGTCTACGGGATTCATTAATTCAGCATGCAGAACGAGAAAAGGTGAAATTGAAATTTGCATTTATGTACGTCGACGTAGGGTGGGCGGGAAGTTGTGGAAGCGAGAGCGAGAGACTCACCTCGAGACAGTCGCTCTTCAGATTTGTTTTTCATCATAACATTTTTTCGTTCTGAATCTTCGTCGGAAAGGAGGAAATAGGAAAATTTCAATTTTCGAAATTATTTTCAGCAAAAATCGTCGCTTCCATCTTCCACCTCACCATAAGTACAAGCTTTAGGGTTAATAATGTTATTCAAAAAAAATTAACATCCGAGTCACTTATCTAATCCTATGGCAGAACAAGAATGGCAACTGGATCCAGCCAGGTTGGAATCACTGAAAGTTATAAGAAAGAACACATTTAATAATTCTGGAAAGTTTTTGCACTTCCACAACCGACGTCACAAGCCAATTTGATCGTTTTTGTTAGAAAAAAATCGCAAGACAAACCTTCGGCACCCTTCCCTACCTCGTTTTCTGTCTTCGTCTCCATTCAAAAGTCATTTCATCTACAATATTTTATTATTTTTCTATACACTGGCTTCCTTCTTCTCCTTTTTGCACAGTATCTGATCTAATCTGTACGCTTATCCTGGCAGCAATGTATGCAGCAGTCAGAGGAGGCAAGGAAGAAACGGCAGCAAAAAAGGTCGTGCACAATTTTCAACATTATATTTCCATGCTCAGAATATTTTTCATCACGTTGAGTTTCCCGGTCGTTCAGAACGTTATTTTTTCGTTCGTTTTTGACATATCGTAGATTCACCTCCATTCAACCCATCTCTCTAGCTGTATACGTCGATATGTGTTTTCAATTTAACTTTTTCCTCTTATGATTTTATAATTTCCGTTCGGGGAAGCAGAGATACAGCTTCAACATTTTGACTCATTGAGTCACACCAAATTGATTTCAATTGTAATTTGATGTTTTGACTGCTATCGCTTCAGACAACTCGACGTGCAGCAGTTTTTATGGTTTCTAGAAGCTTTCGACTCGATGTTGCTGAGCGACTGATTACACAGGAGTCCAATTCCATGTCCAACATGGAGTAATGGCGAGTTTAATCCCTTGATTCGATTTAAATCGGTTCATAAATCCTTCTCAGTGCAAAAATATCGCTTAAAAAGTAATACTTTTTTTTTATTAACGCTGGTGGAAGCCTTTTGTAGAACAGTCGACCGACCGCACTGGACAATGCAGTGATAAATTTATTGCAAAAATAATCGCGGCTCAACAGCACTCAACAATAAACGAGCCAATTATGTTATCAAATGGTGTCAATCGGCCTGTGAAAGATTTATTTCAATATTATTATTATTATCCTCGGTTCATTATAAGCAACACCGAATGCGATATTCGTTCTCAGGTTTTCTGTCATTTAAATCCCATATCCAGCGATTACCGATATTTGATCCGCAGACGGTGCATTGGAAATGATGATGTTTACTTTTGACAGCACTGACTGCTAGCAGCATGAGTGCTTTGCGGAACAAATTGTTGCAAAATAGAGTGAAAAGTGCGGAAATTGAAACGACTGCATCGACAGCTTTGACATGAAAGCTTGTAAGTTACGAGTTTTGACAACAATTTCGATTGCCGTGCCTGCCCACAGACGGTGCAGATCTTTTGATAACAGCAACTCAATAAAAATAGAACGGAAACAGAAATAAAACGAATTAATAAGAAAACAAATCTCAGGTTTAAATCGAACGTAAATCGACGCACCTTTAAGTCAACCAGAAACTTCCACGTCGAAGAAGTCGGTAAACATTGATAAAGTGAACTTCTGATTCATAAAAAGAAGCGTTTTGTTGACTTTGTCCTACGAATTTACTAAGCGTGTGAATCAATAATCTAATAATCAGAAAACCCGATTATCTAATTGCGTATGGTTGTGAAGTGATGTCACAAGAAAACGTTTTAAGAAAAATTCTGAAAATTGTCAACAAGTGTTCAACAGTTAGGTTCGAAGTCGTTTATTTGCAACGATGTTTCCGTTGACTTTCCAGGTTCAACTCCTAGCAATTTCTACCTCATTTTCCCACCTTGATTTTCTCGAAAAAGTTTTTTGACAAAAGATGTGCATACTATCAATATGTTTTTGGTCTGAAAGCAAAGCCACACCTTTAATTGGAAAAAAGTTAACTTCGGAAGGTACGTAAAATGTTTATTTAATCAATTTATCTGGCAACGCAGAAATTACGAACATCGCAACGTTCCTTCTGGTGTCTGGGTTCGGTTCGTTGCTGTTTATATCCTGCAATATCATCGCCTTCAACATTAATTTTCTCGCTTTCTAGGGGTTCGTGATAAATTGTTTTCCTGTTCAGATTACATTTTGCACTCTCGTGTTCGTAAAATTGCGCCGCAAATTCCACGCAACGTCCTCCGAAACGAGTTCTTTCTGCAGCCGTGTATTCGAAGAATGATGGAATTTCATGTGCTTTTGTTGAGTCTCGTGATAATATCTTCAATGGGATTATTCATATCGTTTATTGATAGCATTAGGTGATAATACTGCTCAGTTTCGAATCAATTGTGGGTAGTGGTGTGGGTTCCATTCGAGAACGGATTAAAACCGCACAACAAGAATTGCTCTTGTTCACAGCAAACAATCCTTAAGTTTAACCTCAGCAGTTGGCTCGTTGGCGTGCTGTGAACAAGAAGGGTTTAAATTCATCACACTTGAACGTGAAACTTGCGGCATTCTATGGTGCAAATTCCTTTGGAGTGAATGACGGAACAGTTCCGTGTGCCATAGAATTAATAATTCTGATTGCTTCCAGGATTTCGCTGAAGCGTCGGTTCAGAACACTTGGAAGTAGCTTGAAGCAATGCCAATTTAAAGTTGGATCCAAACTGACAAGTGACAACTTTATCACAAGCTTACGGCATGTTTATGCCAACGGTTCAAATTCTACATCTTTCCAGGCCATTCACATTTCACCACATGAACTATTAATCAAATAAGTTCTCGTTCTCAAACGCCAGCATAACTTTCATATGATAATTAATTATGTAAGGCGGCAAAGAAAGCTACGAATCTAATTAATAGATTCTTTCCCATTTTATGCTTTACCCACAACGTTTAATGTATTCTAGCTTCATCACATTAAATATTAAATGCACTTAATTGAAGAAATGCCCCACATCAGGAAGACAGTGAAACGAATATTAACTCATCAGACGCTAGAGTGTGCAAGCGGGAAAATTGTCTTAATTTCTCAATTTCAATCATCACTCACAAACAAACACGCCCATAATCCAGTCAATCATGCAATTACCGAAGGCTTTGAATGCATCAACATTCCAATTTGAGTGCACACAGAAAAAAATCCGCAAAAATTTCCATTCATTCCACCTTCCGCCAACCTTTCCCCTTGCCTGCGCCTCGCATGCTCCAGATTATTAATGGGAAAGTTTCATTCGGCGTAGTTTTTAGTGTACTCGCAAAAATGCATTTTTTATCATTCCATGATCATCACACATAAATTTTTCAATTGCTTGGGTTGGGAATAAGCTCGACAAATATCATTAAGTGAATTGAATGCTTTTTCTCGCTTCCCGGCTGCACATTTTCGGTATAATAAATTGCGCTCTTTTATTGTCTCATCATCAACACCAGCAGCATACACCAGAAAAGCGGTTTTATGGGTTTTCGGTAGTGTGAAAGGGAAGAAGATTATAATAATAACGTTTTTGTATTAAGACGCGCACTTGAAAAGAAAAAGTGATTAAACAAGACAGTGTTTTACTAGCCTGTAAACTTTTGAACTATTGATTTTTGAATTTAGTCGTTTTTGATTGTGATGTTAATGTTATGCAGTCATTTTGGCAACTTTAATCATAAATAACCTCAAAAGTACCTCACATTTAAACATTTTCTCCGGATTTGCAAGTTGACGATGCTGCTGCCTTCATACATCATCAAATGGCCTTTTGTAATTGATTCTATTGCCCTTCTCTTCGCATAGCCACAGACTTTGGCTATTAAAGCGACCACCATTCTTTCAAAACGCATATAGATGGTTATGATATTTTTCAATAGAGATTTATGGATCACAAATATTTTCTGAATGGCGACTGTGACAATTCCAATAAATTCTATTCTAACAGTCACCGTAAATTTAGATTTACAATCATCTTTGATATTTATGATTATGCCTTCCGATTTCCAACAAATCTTCCGGAAAATGTTCGGTCTCTTGTTCGTTTTTTCAAGTGTCATCATGCCTTTGAATTGACGTTCTCGAGAAGTATTCAAACCGGCACAAAGGTTGTTGAAGTGAAACCACTTAAATAGATTCTTTGGTTAAGGCACTGATAGGCTTCATGGTGACAACGATTCTCTGGAATGGCTGGTTTTACATGACACAGAACAGATTTGTTCACCTAAGAATGATCGAATTTCAACGTGCGGTAAATCCAATTTTGAAAGGCGTTTAAAGAGATTTGATCGGTATGTAGAAAATTCTTTTGAACAATTCAATTTTGTAGTTGGTAGTGTCGTGTCTACTTTAAATGCCTTTTTTTCGCTAATTGCTTATTTAATTTAAATGGTTTGTCGAAAATTGTTTCTTTTACGGGTTGATATCTCTGGCGTGCCAATACAATTTAGAATAAAATTCTTCTTCGCTTAATTTGACCTTCTTAAGGACTTCTCGAATATCTTCTAGCGCTTTGCATCTTAAGAAGTGTTCAGACGTTTGGCTTTTTACATTTTTGCATAACTGGCATTCCCACGTGGCTTTTACTCCGATTCTGTTGAGGTGTTTGAACAATAGATCATGTCCAGTTATTTTGCGGTTTTTCTGTCATTAGATTGGATTTTGTTTTCGATCAAGGTTTTCCAAGTCTTTCCTTAAATGCCTTGATGTAATAATTTAACGAATTGTGCAATCAAAAAATTATTTACCAAACAATCGTGATTAACAAGTTGCATTCAAATGTTTTTGTAAAACGTCTGTGTTACCAACATTTCATATTTGATTTCCAGTTGCTCCACTTTCCGTTGTACAACACTTAACGAACCAGTTCTGTTCGAAATTAATTAAAATTTACAATTATTGACCATTATACATCAAAATGACAATTGCAGAACAAATTTATTTCGTTTCACAAGTCGGTAATTTATTCACTTACAAGAGAGATAAACATAAATATTATAATGAGATCATGTTGGCTTGCTTACGATTTTCATGGTAAATCATTTCAACTCATCTTCAACGCGCCGCTGTTAGTCTTCGAGCAATATCCAAGTGAACATCTCGAGACTGCGGTTCTCTGAATGAAATTTATTTTATTTCTGTTTTCTGAATTAAATAGTTGGAGTGCATAAGAAAGCAAATCTATTTTCATTATGAGAAGGATGAAAGCCATGAAGAAGGCACTTCTCATTATAATTTATAATACTTTTCTCTTCTTCGCTTCGCATTTCTACTTTTTATATTCTGTTTGAACAGAAAAATCGCATTAATAATTGTCTTTCTCTGCTTGCTTTAGATACCTCAATGAAATTGCAATGTGCTTGGCAAGAGCGCTTCGATGCGGTTTAAAATTCTATTTAATTTATAGAGTGACTTCGCCAAGTCGGTTTGCCTATTTAGAGAGAATATTTCATGCCTTCATAACGTTTTCATAATCCTTTTGATTGATCTGCATTTTAATTTTATTTACTCTTGTCTGTGTTGACGATTGCGGGTTGTGTCGATTTGTTTACTGCATTCTTGATGTCCCGCCACTTTTTCACTCAAGTTCTACCCTCAGTAATAAAAGTGAACAATTTAAGCATTGTTCATCATCAAATGCGATAAAATTTAACACAAAATGGTGATTTGTCAGGAAGATAATAAAAAGGCAAAGTACTTCGGGGTTAATTTGTTGGTTAGGTCGTAAAAAGTTTGAAACTTTATAGGTTTTAATGTTTTGTGAAGTTTCAAGTGTTTTCTAAAAGTAGATGAACTGATAGAAGCTAAAACAGCTTTTAACGCTTACAAATCATAAAGTTACAGTTTTAAAAATCAATAATTTCACGTATCAACAAATCCATCAACTTCTTAAACTGATACATCAGCATTTAACCTGAATTTATCCCTTATTAGTTTCGCTATAGCATTATGTACAAACGCTTTAACAAAAGGTGACAACAAACAACCCAATCGACATCACTTTCGGACCATTCACTTGATGTGACCGAAATGTAATAAAGTCTCTTCGAAATCACATCGTTATTGATCGGTTCAAGGTCGAAAGTCGTCGGATATAAAAAAGGGCCAAGGAAGGAAGGGAGTGAGTTGGTAAATAGATTTGGTGAGCCAATAAAAATGTAAAATTTCATACGCCTGATGTGGGTTCAATGGAAACTCCTGAATCAACAGAAATTTTCCTTTTCCCTTAAAACGGAAAGATGAACAAAAGCGACAAAGCCAATGATGATAATTTCACCCATTTTTTGCCGTTCTCGTATTCTTTCCTTCTTATATTCTCGATAATGATTACTACGACGTTATTACCGACTCTAAACGACACTCATCACTGGATTTTTATGTTGAAAGCACATCGTCAGGCGAGATAGACCACCAAAGATATTCTTTTATATGGTTCTTCTCGTCTTCTTCGCACTCATCCCAAGTCTTCTCTCCGTTTAATCGTGATTTTTTCTTTTCTGCAATGTGAAAGCAGTTGATTTTATTCTTTTATTCATCAGTTCAGCACTTCATGATAAACTGTGGAGTCTTCAATGAAAGAAAAATGTTGAATTTGCAAGTTTTCATAGACAGCGTCGGTAGTTTACGTCAATAATAGCTTGGTTTAGATCGCGCTACGTTTTGTATTAAAAAGTTCAATAGAAAGCTTTCCTGATTGTTAAACACTCCGGGCTTTTTAAAAAGCTATCTGGAATCTTCTTTTAAATGAACTGCGAACATTTAAAACCAACAAAAAGTGTTCAAAAACTTATTAACAGAGTTCAAGGCACACTTATAAAATATTTAATAGCTTCATTTAATGTTTGTATCAATTTATTTCCACACCAGACTTCAATTATAGCATTTCTGAATCCCAGAAAAAACCATTTTCTTCCTGCTTTCTTCTCTTTTCATTTCTCTGCCGATCTTGGAGAAGCATAAAAATCATTTCAAGGGCTTCCCAGGGAAAAAAATCAGTCACAACGGCAGTCTTCGTCTTTTGCTTAATTGATGGAGCTTAGTTTTCCGTTCACAGATGAAAAATTTTGTTCCTTGATTGTATCCTTTTTTCTCCCCGTAAATCCCTTCTGTCATTTGCAATCTTTCATTCCATTGTTGTGCGTATAGTTTCGACGAACAATGAAAACGAAAAATCCAATTTTCTTCGAGAACTTCTTGCTGCTGTTCACTTCTTTCGTCGCTCCCGTTTGAGCTTGCATTTATTAGCTATAATAGCAAACTCTGAAATCCGATTTCGTGAAACGAAAAGATTTATTATCTCTTATTACTGTATCAAACTTAGTCGTCTTTCTATTTTGTCTTCGGGAGTCGAGTTCTCATCGACATTATGTTGCTTATAAAGGGGGATTAAGGTCTGAATAGCAATAAATTTATCACCTGAATTTCCCACTCGGCTCAGACAAGCTCCGGCTGGCCTCATCTTTCACTGTTACAAACGTGCGACAAACTCTGTTGCGGAATGATATAAACATTAATACGTTGAGATATTTTCAGTTATCCCCACCGGAGGCAAACGAGAATGCCGGAGGATAAAAATACACATGACAATTCCAAGTTGTGACATTTTTGGGCTCCGTCGCTCTGACTTCGATCGAACTTTTTCATTTTTTTTCTGTTTTCCTTCTGTTTATTGCTGTGTAAAACACCGAAAGGAACAAGAAAGTAAAATAAAAACAAGTCTGATTGTGACGGTTGCTTGAACAAGTTCATGCAGAAGTGATTTCGAGAGCAGCTTGAACAGGAAATACGCTTTAAGCACATAATTGACATTGAAATCGTGTCTTCAACTTCTCCAAAACATTCTCAACCTGAAATTTCTTCTTTAACAACTAGACTGTAACCTCAAATTATCCCGGGATCTGAGTTTTTTTGAATATTCTGGTCTCTCAGCATCCTCAAGCTCCACTTTCCACAGCAAACAACATCCATCAACAAATAATTAACTTTTACATGTCCTTAATGGCTTTTACTTTCTCCAAAGAGCAGGAGTGATTAGGAAGTCGTCAGCTTTATGCTTTCCATCCGTTCGCATTCGCCATTCCGTCCGATGTCGAATGATTGAACCCGGAAATAATTTCCGTACATCGATTTTTCGCTCTGCTCTGTCATGAGATTAATTTTACCTTTTTCTCTTCTTTAATTGAATCAACCCGCCTGCCTGAAGCAAAAGTCGCTCCCTCATCTTTTTCTGCTTTCCTTTTTCGCACCATCGCTTAAATACCCTCAATCTTGTTTCTTGTTGTAGTCTCGTCCTAATTTCTTAAAATGTCTTAAAGTGTCTGGTGTTTAATTCATTTTGCTTGGCTACTGAAACCCCGACTGAAGATGGGGGAAGAAATTGTGGGCAAAATTAATTATACACTCGGTGTACACTTGAATCTCCTATAAATTTCAGCATCAGACCTTTAACACAGGCGAGTTTTATGTTGCCATGGCTTAAACTTTAACCTTCCTTGAGGCCGAACGAGCGGTAGGGAATGAAAAAATGTCACACTTCAACCCCTGCCACCCCCGACAACGGCAGATAGCGAACACAAACGTTAAGTAGTTCCACCCAAATCATGTTCTTTTGCGTCTCAACGTGCACGAAAATTAATTATGAACATAATTTCTTAATTTTGCGTTCGTCTCACACTGCAACTCACTCACACATGTGCCTCCGCATCAGCTCCGGGTTGAATAATCTGACATTTAATTTTGCAGACGCAATAATTTGCAGTTTTCGTTCGCTTGAAACTTTTCTCGCATTCATTTGACACTTCTAGGATGACGTTCGCCAAACTTTCCCTTCTTCAATGCTGACATCTTTGCTGCTGCCACGAAGCGGGTTGCTGAGAATTCAGGGGCTTTGAGGTTATGTTCTGCGGGGGCTGAATTTCTGCTCAATTTTCCAGTCATTCGCCACAATGTGACTTAAATGAATCAATTTTAAAGTTTCGAGTTGACTATCTGTGTTAATTATTATTCCCAACGCCTCAGACAGCCTGGGCATCTAAAAATGTAAATTTTATGTCTCATGCTGCATTATCTTACGCAGCGGGGAAACAGTGTTCAACGGTGCGTGTATGCAGTGCAAATTAAATCTCATTTGGATGTTTTTTCTCGTAAGTTTCAATTCACATGCTTTTTGTGTAACACAGCGGTGAGATATCGTAGTGCGACAAGGAAGAAGATAAGCCGGAGATGTCATGGAGTTAATAATGAGATCACTTCCATGACTTTATCTCCGAATAATTTATTCCGACGTTGTTTATTTACACAAAGTTACTTTCACAAATTTCCGTTTACTTTGAAACTCGTTGCTGATTACATTGCTGTTAGTTTAGTGCCGACACGGTTTTAAATGTTTAAATTAATGAATGAATGAATGTTTGAAATTTGCAAAGCACAAGAAGACAACAATGCTTATTAATGTAGTCACTTTGCTTTAAAACTATTTGAACTTTTTCGATATGACATTCTTGACATAATTTTTTAATATTCATAAATTGCATCTGCATTTTGAGAGATCACGCTATTCTGAAACACAAAAGGGAATAAATATAAAAATCTTGTTGAGATTTTACTATTTAAACTAGCTTTTATTCATCTTTATAGCAGTATTTAAAGTATAATAAAACGGAAATAGAACAAATCTTCAATTCTGAAATAGCAAAAAATTTTGAGAGTTCGTTCATCCAAGTTCTGCTTATTGCCTTGATTTTGGCATCACTGTGCAGCGATTCATTTTAAGATAAAAAAGAAGATGATGACTGCAAAATTTTGGCCAATTATGCATGTTTTAAGAAATTGTTTTTACATTGTTTGCCGAGACTCAAATTGGTCTACTGAAATATCTGTTTAATTTCCGGGTTGATTTTGCAAGATTTTTGGTGTTTATAGCTGAGAATGGCTTGTATATAGCAATCAATATGAAAAGCACAATCCTGGGTTCGATTCCCATGAAGAATTTATAACTTTTTTGATTTGTAAAAGTAGTCTTAAGTCCACTGCAAACTTCCGCCAAACTTTCCAACAAGAAAATTTATTGTAGATGCTCTTTGAAAAATTATTGTACGTGACAAAATAGTTATTGTTGTTGATGTTTTTGATTTTTTCGTCTACTTTGGCAAACGTTGTTGAACCAGCGTCTCCATCCTTCTATCGCCTCCTGATTTATGTCTTGTCGTTGCAAAAATTAATTTATTCGATGGATCAACTTACAAGATTCTATTGAGATATGCTGGGGCATGGCAATTTATCATCAAAGATGGCTTTTTTACTTCTAACTCGTGGTTGATTTGTTCATAGCCATCTATTACCTAATATATTAATAGATAGCTATGATTTGGTGAAACCGCGATAACTTTGACAAGTAGATGAGTTTTGTTTCAAACAAGATTTTATAGAAGTTTAAATAAATTATTGAGAAATAATTTTTAAAACTGTAACTTTAGCATTTTTCATTACTTTAATCCATTAATTCATCAATTTTATCTTTAATTTAATCAACATTTAAAGATTTTATCAAATAAAGCCAGTTTAATCATTAGTTTACCTTTCAAATCTCCTAATAACACTTGAAATTCCCAGAACCTCCCAAAATTCACGCTAGAATTTCATTCCAGTTGAAGTTTTAAAACAGTTATCAAAAATATGAGCAATTAAGTAACTTTCAATCGACACAATACTGTGAAATTCAAAAAAATCGCATTAACAAACTTTATTTGAAATTTAATCGCACAAATTCTCAAAGCTTTTCATTACATTTCATCGACAGGGACTAAATTCTTCCATTGACGTTCAGAAATAACGAATTGTGAAACCAGAAAGAAACCTAAAATGTCATTCTTCACAAAAAGAACTTTCAGCATTGTAGATGAGGTTTTTTCTCAAGTGCTGAATGGATCTACTCGAATGATTGTATTCTTCATTATTGAAACCCCAAAGTGACCCAGATTCTCGTCCCCGACGTTAACCACGTTGTTCCAGCTTTGGAGCTTTAAAATCAGTTTAAATAAAAGATAAATGAAGGCAATAAAAGCTGAATCGCTTCTAGTGCCGCTCGTACGTTCGATGCTGAAATAAAGTTTGTCAGGCCAACATGAAAAATGTTAAGCTAAGAGAAGCATTTTTCGAGAGTAAGCATATTTTTTCACCAAAAAGTGGGTTCTCTTAACTACTGGCGAGGATATTTATTGTTCACCGCATATGGGTTCAAAATATGTTGGCTTTGGCTTCCGCCCGGTTGCTTTCTTTTCGTTCCTTTGTTCTTTTTATTTCTCCCGCTGCCACCTCGACTCCGTCAAGAAGCAACCCAAAAAACATTAGTTTTTGCATTAAAGGTGGAAAGTATTTATATTTAGTGTGAAACAAGGCATCGAGAAAAAATTCATTGCTACATCAACATTATTTTCCGTTCTCGAGAACATAAAATTAAACGTGGCAGAATGACATAGAAAAAATTATAAAAACGTTCCTCCGGCGCAAAAAAGAGCTTTTCGTTCACAATCGGTACAGGGCTGGCTGCATCGGATTGCAAGGCCTTTTTCCTGTCAACGAAATTATGTTGGGCCTTTTTATTCCTTTTGAAATTAGATTTAGTTCATCGCTGCTGCTGCTGCCACTGCCCGGATTGCTCTACGCACACAAAACAAATTTATCGCAGGCAAAACATGTTGTTATAGCATTTTTTCCCCAGCCTTTGTCTGATTTTCTCTGGCATTTTAATATGTTTTTAGTGCCTTTTTCATTCACAATAAAAAATGTTTGCATTTGGATTACTTTTTTTGTTCCTCTGATGGCTGTGAAAAAATTCATTGCAACTCGACATCAAACGAGCTTAAATGTTTAAAGTTAGGAACGATCTTGGGCATGCCAAGCATGCAAGGGTGCAATGAAAAGCGGAACGTTGGATTTACAGTTGTAATCTGTTTGTAAGTGTTATGGTGGATAAATTGTTCACTAGGACGGGATGAAATGGAATGATTTTAGATTCTAAGGATTGAAAGTAGTCATGGATGACCGCTTTCATACCCAGAAGTGAAGAAACTTCAAGGGTAATTAAACTTCTAGTGAGCTGCTTTAAATCTTTAACTAAAGTTTACCCAAATCTGAACATCACAGCTTCCACAAGATGGCCTCACGAAGCTAGCAGAAAGAATCATCCAAAAGCTCTGCTGACTCTAGTTTTATGTTTACAAGTTCAAACATTTAATGTTGAGCGATAAATTAACGAGTGTATATGCTTGGAATGCCTTTCAGGAAAGGATTTACTGGACATTGTTATTTTTTGCTGAGCTTACACAGTTCTCTGCTGTTGGATTTTGTGTTTTAATTATTGTTTCGCACAAACCTCAGCACACAAAAAGTTTTCTATGAACGAGTACAACCGATTTTATGCAAATTTTTTGCTGTCAAAACGCAACATCATGTGAACGACCCCAAAAACCTGGGAAATATTGCGATGCGGATGTGTGTACGACAAGAGTTGCTATCTGCACAGCCATATGCGACAACGACTTGGTGCTTTTCATTAATTTAAAATGCTCTCGTTGTAATTAGAACGTCAACATTAAAGAGATGTGTGTAATATCAATTAAGGCAAAGTGTGTTCGAGTTAAACGCTTTGCCTATGTTGCTTCCATACCTGTTCTCGCCCGTCTACCCCCGCCTCCACTATAACGTCTCTAATCGAATTAAAAATCGAATGTGACAATGAAGCAAACGAGCGACGCAGAGATAGGCAAACGATGCCTGAAAGGTGAACACATAAAATAATTTAGTTTATGTCAGGTTTGCTGATGGTAGATAGAAGAAGGTTTTACAGCGCACTATTGACTTCCAAAAAGGACATTAAGTTGTTTGTCAGAGCGACGTTCGCATTGGGGTTAAAGCTAATGGCTTTGGATTTGATTCTCTCCCGGGTCGTTCACCAGGCTGGATTAGCAGACACCATATTTTCCATGGTGCTTTACAAGATGTGCATATTAATGAAGTTATTTGACTCGCAAAACTCTTAATTCTTCCGCTTTTCCGAGCCAGACAAACAAATCAAGTGAAACCGGAATGAGAAAGAGAAACAGAAGAATGCGAAAACAATGTTTCGACACTTTAAGTAAGTTCACACGTTTGAAGAATTAATCTTCATGCATAATTCGTCATAGCGCGACGATTTTTTCCGGCTCTGGAATGTTCAAAACGACCCAGAGAACAATTGAGTCGTTGTACAGGCCAAATGAACATTTAGAATGCTTGCGTGTTAACTGGGACAGAAAGAACATTGCCAAACCGCGTTATCCCTGGAATGCAATTTGGGAGAAAATAATGCTGCTGAGATAAAACTCATGGCTGTGTTTGGATAGCTTAATGCACGATGTTTATGCCTGTTGAAGTTCGGTGACGGTGCAGGGTCAAATATGACGTCACGATTGAACCTTACAAGTGAAATTTACTTTAACTAAGACTTCTGACGTCACCAAATCATGAAACTAAGATTTTTGACATCATAAAGTCATGAAAAATCTTTCTGACATCAAACAACTCATAAACAAAAACTGAACTCTAATGATTTTTTTTAAAACACACACGGTTGTGACGTCACATATCTTCAAAAACCTTTAAAAATTAATCACAATTAAAGGTTCCTTAGGAACCACCCCGCTTTCCACCGTGCAAACACTTTTCTCCCCTCTTTTATTGCTTCTGCGAACATTTTCCCGCGAACTCTTACCGTTCTGATAAAATTAAATTTCCAGCCTAAAGGCCCGTGGATTAGTAATTCTGTCATACTCGCTTACTGAACATGTTCTCCGGCAGCAGCAAAAACGACTCATTTCAAGCAGTACTTAAAAATTGCTTTCGCTTCAGTTTTTGTGCCGCTGCTCTCAACAGATTTTTCGCAGACAGCCGTTCTCGATCATGATATTAATGGAATCTTAAATATAAAATAAATAATTCCTGTTTGGCATGCATTCAAGAAAGATGATGAATGAGTTTTTTCTCGAAACAATTTTTTGCGAGTCGCTCGGATGAGTAAAGCGACAGAAAATGAGAAAAAGCTGTCACTAAAAAGAATTGCACGAGCACTCAGCGCACAGAACGGATATGGAGACGATTCGAATGAAATGCAATGCGAAACTAAGCATGAACTCGGCGATATCTCCTGGAGATTTTCTGGCTGCTTTCGTTTCCAGCTTTGTGTTTAATTTTCTGTAATTAAAAGTTTAAGGTGGGAGATCTGCTATGCAAATGTGAAATTTGATTTGAATAATTGATTGAATTTCATGATTTCCTCGGAACGCCTAAGAATAACATCGTCTTTCTAATTGAAAGTCACAGATTTGAATCGCGGCGACGAATAAAAAATTGTTCTCAAACTAAATTAGCATTTCCAAGTGATTTCAAAGTCGAATCTCATGCGCCCGTGTAATCAAGGGTGTTAATCAATTCATTTTCACTGCCTGTGATCTTCCCCGCGCCAATAATCTCGTTTCTCCGAGAATTCGAGTCAGCAATTCAATTGAGCGAAAGAAAAAAATGATAAAGGATTTCCAACCTCCAACCCTTCCCGATTATTCACGATCGATGTATTTACGTAGCACATTAAATGAAGTGAACATAAATGGATGCGACTAGAATATACCCACATCAAAACGTAAATAGGGAAAGATAAGAGTCACATGAAAAGGAGATAAGAGTTGTGGCTGAAGTTTGACAAAAAACTGCAGTTTTGAAGTAGCAAAAATGTTTTTAGGTAAGCTGGAAGAAGCGTCTAGATGTTTGTCAGAAAAAAACTAGCATAGGGTCGGTCCGTCATAAAAGTAACAGCGAATTTATGCGTTACAAAGCCTATTTTATCAGCTCTCTGGGGATTTTTACGCGGTGAATCGATTTTATGTGATAGTTCATACACCTAACTACCAAGTAAAAACCAGTTCACGTTGTTCTTATCCCTAGTGCTTCCAAAAACTTAAAATCTACACTTTTTGCTTTATTACCAGTGTTAATTTTATCAATTTCGCTGAAAATAATTCAAGAACATTGAGATGAGCATTACTATTTTAACTGGGGTGACTAGCCACCCACTTATTGAATTTAATTCCTTAGTTTTCTAAAAACATCCTAGAACTGCTAGAACCAGAAAATCTATTAGAATATCTCTAACTTTCTCCTACTAAAATCAAATGTTTTTTTTTTCTACTCACCCGAAAGTAAAATCAACGTTAACCTAACTGTTCACCTCACAGTCACTTACCCTAATGAAACCATAGTGAAACCCAATAGACAAATTGCAGCCGTCCGAAGCACTGCATGAAAAATGGTATCATTAGAGACAATAGAAACTGAGAGAACAGCAAAATTTACAAAAGGAAGCGACGCTGCAAGAAACGAAAGCAGTAAGAGTGCATCCGACTCTAATAAAAAAATGCACGACCTCAAAGAGGTTGATCGTGCCGTTTTATAAATCACGTTGAATGCATGAACAAGTATTTAAATTGGCTCTATAAGTCTCTGTCTCACAGCCTTTTTCTTTCGTTTCTTCCTTTTTACCTCAGAAACCAAGGCAAGCAAAGAGGTTCGCTCTGTTATCTACAATTTTCTCATTTTTATGCTGTTGTGTGAAGGAAAAAGATGTAATTATGTGAAACAAACTTAATGCTCTCTGCACTCGAAATGAAAAGGCAGACACACTTGAAAGAAACAGTTTGAAGTGCTCAAGAAACTTCGTCTCATTCATTTTTCATAAATGGGATACGATGTTCGATTCGCTTTGCATGATAATTGAGCAAAGCAAGAAGAAAATAAATTCCTTGAAAATGTTTTTCACAAACAAGCAGTCACTCACTCAGCAAACGCAACATTGTTGTCAGTTCAAAACGAACGAACAGTCAGGAAAGATTTTTTCTTTCTCGACTCGGATTTCAGCCATTTCCATGATGTTTGCGCTATTTTCGGCTGGTGAATAACAAAGAAAGACCTTTTTGACCTTTTCACGCTTTTTAAAACGCCGAATTATTTGTTGAACGCAATTTGTTGATTTTACCAGCCAGCCTCAGTGAAGTTCGAACTTGTTAAAGATTTTACAGGGCGCATTGGGCGATAAAAAGTTGTTGTCAATTTCGACCGTAATTTAGGCTGGGATGGATAATTAGGGACACTTGCTTTTGAATTGGGTTGTCTAAACATTGTGTAATTTGAAAACAAAGTTTTGAAAACTCTTTCTTGCTTATTAACATTGACTTATTAACAACGACAAATGATTGACAAATTCGTGTCACTGAATATTATTTACTAAATATCGCTGTTTTTGTGGATGTCGTGCATCAATTTATTTCGAAGTATCTTTCGAGGTTATGAGTTTCGAATCAGTTAATTGGATAATTACTTTTCCGGTGAATCGATTGAAATGTTTGTAGCGTTCGATTGATTTTCATGTTCCTTGTCGGTCAAGAATAGTCTTCAGATGTGATGGTACAAGTTTTAATCATTATAGAAAATGATCTAACCCAAGAAATAGTGACTTTTAAAGCGTAAACTCGGAAAAGTAAACAGAAAATCCGTTGAAATATTCAAAACTGCGCAGAAACGAAGTAACCAATAAATAACTCAACATGACTTATGCACGCACCCCAGTATGATACAATTTTGTATCCTTTTGATTGTGTTTTTGCCACAGTTTCCCCATGTTTTGGCAGTAATTAAGTAGTTTTTTCTTTTCTGCCCTAATTGCTGCCAGCGAAATTAATTTGAAACTCCTAATGATGTTATCGATCAATGTTTTTTGTGTGCGCTACGCAAACGGCAGTTAAAAATGACAAATGGCAGAATCGATTGCCGAAATTATGTTGTTTAGTTGCCAACAAATATTTTAAAGTACCTTTAATGTAATCATTTTCCGATGAAAACATCTTTTCCCAAAAGAGAGACAAAATTGACTTGAACATTTTTATGTGTTTACGGAAGCCGCTAAGAAATCATTGCGGGAATTTATCAACGTTTTTTGCCATCACGTGTTTCTCCGCTTTGCTCCCACTCCGCCAACACTGACAACTCTATTATGCTTAAGCGACGAAATTCACCAGTTTCTCAAACGACAATGAAGAAGAATATTCTTCGGCGATTAAATGTGAGTCTAACGGAGGAAGAAAAGACTAATAAATTAAACTCAATAGTACGAACAATCTCTTTTAATTTTGGGCAGCCATCCAACATGAAGCAAATTTTCTTTCTTATATATTAAGACGACACACGAGCTGAACTGAAAGAAAATGAAAATCTCATCTCGAGCTCTGTCCCACTCTCTAAGTTTTATTCAAACGCAGGTAAATCCATAAAAATGAATTACTAAAACATAATGTCGCTCGTTCTGTTGATGCTGGCACATGCGATGATCTCGAATGTTTTCTTCATAATGAATGAGGCTTAGTTCGGTTGATAGGTCACAAGAAGAAGGCTTGAATTTGTGCAGAAAAGGTTTGAAAATAATTTTTCATTGTTGGCGTTACTTTATTCCCAAGCAATTTGAAGAAAAATTGGGTGTTTCAAAGCATCCAACCAAGAACAACGCTACCTCTAGAAAATTGCTTGAAAAAAATTGATTTTCATTCTATTTAAAAGCCTTGCTGAGTCATCGTTAGAACTGCAGTTGGTCTCTTGACTTAAAAGCCACAACATTTCTAGTAACAAATTGTTCCCTTTTGAACCCTACTCACACACATTCGGAATGAAAGCAAAAAGTTTCTTTCTCCGAACTCATTCTGCAAAACGAAAACGACAGAGAAAAATTGTGATAATACTCATCGAAAATAATGGAAAATCGATGAAGTTTCATTAGAAACGCCTGGAGATGGTGAACATAGCAAGATTTCAACGCTTTTCAATTTCATAGCAGAAGCGATTTAGAAGTTCGTTAATTTATAGTTGACTCTACACGGATCGCACGAGCGATTTACAAACCGAAAACTGTTATTGAATGCATCAGAATAATTTGACGGACAGCAGACTTCAATTGGCACTTACCAGCCACTACAGTTCAATGCTGCTTATTAAATGGGACAATGGCACTGCCGCATTTTGTATTGCAGTCGTATCTCGGTTGAACTGCATCGATATTGAAATGTCTACTTCATTCTCTCGAGCGGGACGAATAATTTGCTAGTTTCGATGGATCTACATGCAACCCAATATTTCCATGTTATGGCCAAATGCAAATCGTTTGTAAATACACATAAATGTTGAATTAAAATGCAAATTGAGTTGTTAATGGAAGAATAAAAGCGAATGAGTGAGAGCGCGAATCAAGTGAACTCGCGTGACTCGATAGATAAAAAGATAAAAATGAAATAATGAGGTCTATTTTCAGCGGTGAATTATCTGCTTTTAGATATCAAAAGGCAAAAAGCATTTTGTTCGGTCTTTACTTTCCACATGCTTCTAATGCACACACAAAATGTGAAGTTGGCGGGAAGTGCTTAAGTGATGTAATTGTAGGCTTACATTTCTGCGCTGAGTAAAAAATATTTTTAAAAATATAGCATGCACAGTACGACATGATGTTGACCGACTTAAGTAAAGTAAAGATTTCCTGCCTAACCTTAAAACTTTTTGTATAAAAAAACAAAGAAAACATTCAACGTTAGATCAAACGAAAGTAAAAATTTTAGCAGAGATTTAAAGCATTAAATAAATGTTTCAAAAGTGACCTTTTGCCAAAAGCGAGGGATCAAACACTGCTAAATCCTTCACTATGTTTTTGCACTTCAATTACTTGCGCACATTTACCAGCGTAGCAAAAATATAGCATTCTGCAAATGAAGATTTTAATCTAGAGTAAAAAATTTCCTTCGCATTTTCACTCGGCGGTCTTAAATTCTAATTATAATTGTAAAAGAATTATAAGAAAAACAGAGAAAAAATTCGAGAAGTTGCGTTCTTGTTAATTAAATTGCAGAACAGAAAAGAAGTAAGAAGATGAATTTTCTAATTTCCGCGCAATTTTAAATGAAAAAAACGCTTCATTCCTTACGACAATTTTTCACGCATTATTTAATTGTAACTTTTATATAAAAATTTTTTTGAAGTGAATTCTTTAGCGACACTTCACATCACGGAATGAAGCGAAGAATTTAATTTCAACGTAGGAAAAAATCATAATTTCATCAAGTCGTTGAGAATGTCGTTTGCAGTGAGAGTTATTGAAGAAGCAGTCACTGTCTCTATCCAAAGCAAATTGCACGGAAAAATTTAGATATAGCATTTCTGTCCATAAAACATGTTTTAGAAAAGCAAGCATTACATTCGTTCTCCGCTTCATCTTCCAACACATCTTCGTTCGATTGCTTCCTGTATCTCTCAATTGCACAAATTGCACGTGATGAAGAAAACGATGAAACAGACAATTTGCTCAGATACATTCACGAGTAATGATCATCTTAGGTATTAAGCCATTGAAAATGTATAATGCAGGTATGGTACTAGGGCGTAGGAAGGTATTTTTAGGAAATTTCTTACAAGATTAGATATTGATGTTTGCGCTAAGACGTAGTTTGCGGATTTGGTCTTTTGTTTTCCCTGTAAGAACTGTAAAAATACTCTCACAACTAAGCAGAGATTCAAAATTAAACGTGAAAAGTAACTAGAATTATTATTATTATTATTATTATATTCCCTTTATCAATCCTACTGGATATGGGACGACATTCCCGAAGGGCAAAAGTTGTTCGATCCGATACAAAAATTCAAAAATGAACGAAATGTGAACAAAACTAGAATTACTATTCTTCTATTATTACCAGATTTTAAATATTTTTTGTTGCAGAAAACTGAAGCAAGTTGAAATGCAGTTCTACACGAAAGTTCATTTTCAAACAGCAACCCACCTGCATTCTTTTTTTCTTCATTTCCTGTACAAAGGACGACGAGAAATCAAATTCTTCTCACCTGCATTGTCCCAATTCAACTCTGAAGAAGCGTATAAACTTTATTCCTGAAAAATTTTCAATATAAATTTCAAGTTTGTCAATGAGAAGAAGAAGAACAGCAGAGAAAAACAATAAAACCATTGCGCAAATGTAATGTTCGCCTGGTGGCTTTCGGAATAAAGAGTCTGATTTTGAGATGTTTATTGTTTGGCTTTTACGGTTTTTCCTTTTCGGTAGTCATAATATTTATGAAAAACTATATTGTTCGCATGATAGTGTTTTGTTGCTTTCTCAGTCTCTTCCACCTTTTTCCGTGGCGCAAACAATGCAAGCGAAAAAGTTTGTGAAAGATATCTTTTGTTTCGCAAAATCACAGCAGCACAAAAAACGGGGAAGAACTGTTGGTGAGTTCGCTCGAATTATTGAAAGCAGTTTAATTTTGAAAATTGTCATCGGCAACCCGACTGCTGTTTTCAAAACAGACAACAGAAACAGAGAACACGATTCTACCAAACGATATGGCATGATTAATTATCTTTACATGCATGTCATCGACAGTTTTTGGAGGCAGAGATTATATCACATTATATGAAACTTAGTCATCATTAGTGGGTTAACGATGAGTTTTGTCGTTCGCCACAGCCAGCCTTTTGTTGGTAGCGTCGTAAAACGGCAATGATTTGACAAACGCGCGAGTGTCTGATGCTTCAGGGATAGCATGAATTGTGTGCAGACTCGTTGTGGATAGTTTGCGTCAGCAGTTTTGGACATCGCCTAATTGAATTTCATTTTTCCACACACAACACTGAGTGACTCTTATCTCTGCGACATCGTCAACGATGCTTCGTGTTTGTTTCGATTTTTTTTCTCGCTTTTTAAAAATCGTCTTTCACTTCTCGGCTGCGTGATGATAGAACAAGAATGATTGACAAAACAAAAAGTACAAACGATAGAGATCATTATTTTATCTTTGGTTTTTTTTTGTCAGTGCGTGACAGAGTGAAAGGAAAGTTATTTTTATGTGGTTTTCAAGTTGACGCTTGATGGGAAGAGGGGAGACTCAGACTCTTCACGTGTTTGTGAGTTCTGTTTTGTACAAATTGCGGAAATTTTCAAGAAAAACCATTTTTCAAGTGTGCAAAGTGCTCAAGAATTTCAAGCGAATTTTCCCACAACGACCGTAACTTAACTTCTCCATTGACTCTTAAAGACGCTGCAGACAGGATGATCGTCGACTGATTATGTCATCTGCACACAGTTGACCCTTGTTGTCTCCACAGCAGCGCGGCGTTTAAACAAGAAATATGGTTATGGTTTTATATTTCAATTATTCCGCTACTTCAAACCGCAGAAATTTGGGCATACAAATTTTTATGTTTTTCGTCAAGCGCCCTCCTTACAATGATTAAGTGTTTTCCCTTATATTACTAATACTTTAGCAAATTTCAAATGATTTATCGTCTGGAAATAAAGATAAAACATGTTGTATTTTTATTGCATGCTTCATAAGATTTTTCGGGTAACATTTTCATTCGAAAAACTTTTTTCTGTCGTCATCAAACGTTTTAATTATTTTCTCTCTCGTTTCCTACAAGTCGTTTGTGCTTTTTTCAACGTTCAGTTAATTATTTTGAAATGGTTTTCACCAAGAACTTGTAAAATACTACTTTTTTAATTAAAAGGCTGGATCCTTGATGACAACGTAATGTCAGTGTTGAAGCGAACGTTTGAAGCCCGTGAAAAGAAATGGCCCATAACAATAAACATGTCTAAACGGCACTGACAAGCGAATTCCCGAGAAAAATTAAAGAAAATCCGCTGTTTTAATTGAAAGAAAAAAATTCCCGGCTTTTTCAACCCTTTTCCACCTTTTTCCATCCACTAGCACATAAAAACATTTAAACTTCTTATAAATATTTCTCGAGTTCATTAAATTTTAAACGTGATTTTGTCGAGTATCTTCCGTGCGATATTCTTTGGCTAAAATTGTTTCCAAGAGCGCACGTAACATTTTAAAGCGAAGCGACAGAAGAAAAATGTTGCTAATATTTACATGACTGGCGGGAAGGGTAAAAAATAGAAGGGAAGAAGAAAGATTGAATAGAAAGATCATTTTACTTACTTTATGTCACTTATTCTCTGACATGCGAATTAATTTTTCTTTGGGTCGGGTGTGCAGTTATGTTTCACAAACACTTCTTTTGAGAAAACCTAATAGAAGTTTTCAAATAACATTCACATTACTGACATAACCTCAAAGTTTCTTATCTTGTCCCATAAAAATTCTTACATAACCTCAAAATAATTGTAAAAACTTCATTCTTTGCAAATATCTTCGACTTAAACAATCTTCAAACCTCGAGAAACGCCAGTTAAGCCTAAACACAACATCCCTGACGTCACTTACGAGCAACCCTTTCCCTTTGAATGATTTCCACCAAAGAAAAAGCATAACGTGAAGGATTAATTAAAATATATGAAGCAAGATTTATGAACGAGATTTTGTTACAATTACAGAAATAGCAGCAAATATGCGCGAAGCTAATTCGTGTTACACAAAAGAAGTTGCAAGGCTTTGCGTTGAGTGTTCGCTAATTAATTCGGTTTACAGAAATCATCACGAAGCTTTCAACTTTCTACAACACATCATCAATAATCACTGCTTGTGTGGTGGCTTGCAAATATCTCTTTTTATAAACGACTAAAGTCATGCTATGACAATAAATTAAATTTACACCTCCACTAATCTTTTGTGGCGTGTATTTATTACTTTAAAAATGTAATGCATATGAATGAATATTAATTAAACATTTTCATGTGCTGCTTACACCCAATATTTGCATGCATAAATATATTCAAATTAAAACCAGTTTGTACTCTTTTAACTCGCGTTTCCGCTTCCACTGGCAAAATTAACAACAACGGCACCTCCAATCCCGCAGATTTGATATCGCTGGTTCGAAGCGAAGGAACGAGGAGTGAAAATACATGTTAATTAAATTATTTAGGGTTGAAAATTGTACATAAATTTTGCATGTCTTTTCGTGGCAAAAGAATTGTTCGGCTCAAGCGTGTAGTTTTGGATTGGAAAGAGTTGAAACTTCATGTTTTGATGTTCAGCTAGGCAACATGATTTTATTCCCGTGTGATTTATACTTTTCAGCATGTGCCACGAGTAAATCCCGTTGCATAGAATGCCTTTCACTGGTGCACGCAAATACTCGTTTAATGAAATGTCCGAATGATTTATACCTCGTTACATGCGCACCAGCCAAGAACGAACGATTTTGAAACGGCAGACAACCGTTTTTTTACTATAATCACCATCCTTAGCCCACCTCACGACGGTGAGTGAGAAATTACCACAATTCTTGCCTTCGACCTTCGCAGCAAATAAAAACGTTCAAAACTATGGAGAACCCTTAACAACAAAACAAGCTCAAAATTAATGTTCTTTCCCCAACTCACTTTCCTTTTTGCTCCATTCTTCTGCTTCTTATAAATGATCTAAGGAATTGTTTTATTATCTCTCCGCCAACTACTAGTTAATGTTCTTCTTGTTGTTGATGGAACAACAGAAGAAATCAGAAGCGTTATCTTAATTTTAACACACAATTAATTTGAGAATGGCTTTTTAAAAGAGATGTTTATAATACAAATTCCACCCCTGCAGCACCAGACGGCTGACACTCCAACCCCTTTTCACAGAATCACCAGCGAGACATCCACCCTTGAATGGTTTCGTTATCAAGATTTTCTTTTGATTTTCGTGTGGTTAATGAATTAAACAGATGACTAATCTGCAAGAAACGGATCATGTAGAGATTTAGGTGATTTGGAATACAATAGAAAGTAATGGTAGAGTAGAAATGAGGATGATATTGAAGGTTCGAATCCTTCAAAAATAATAAGAAGACATTGCCAAAGTATTTGTAATATTATTTTCAAAGGAAATTCAGTTTTTGTGATTTGTTCTGACATTTTAAGAACAAGCTTTGGCTTAGGGAAATTATAGAAACTGTTCAAAGTCATGAGAATCTTATTTGGTAGACACATTGTTAACCCTACTCTAGTTTTATGCAGGAACTACTCTGAGATTTTCCTTGCAGAATTTTCTAAGCCTTTTTAAAATACCACGATTCAGTATTATAAACAATTCATTTCTCAAAGATCAACATTTAAATTTCCGCCCCCCAGAACGTCAAAATCAATTTCTCAAAGTTTTATCTTCTCAATCAAACATTGTTTCGAACCTCAGCATTGACTTTCAAGAAATTTGCAATTCTATTGTGGTTTAAATCACAGTTTTATTTTCCATGTTCAAGTTCAAAGAGTCCATAAATTTAATAGATGGAGAGAAGCGAGACAAGGAGATGAGATGTGCTGGTCACAGCTTCAATGTTTATGGTTTATTTCTGTGCTTGGTTTGTGTTTGTTTCTCCGCTTCTCGTTCTGAATCTGAATGAAATTTAAATTCATTAAACTTTAATGGTAATTTTATCTTCGCTCTCTTAAAGTGCCTCTTTATACGAAAATAAACATTTTATGCACATCAAGTTTTTTTTTTATTTTCTTTACCGCTGAGCAGATGATTGTATGTAGAGAAGTTTTCTTCTCTTTCGCTTTTTTCAATTGAAGCAATTTTCGCTTTATGTGTTTTTTATTTCGGCGTAAGAAAAATCTCAATTTGAATTCAAGTTGGTTCAAGCTGTTACCGGCCTTACTGCGAGAGAGCGTACGAGATCAGCAGCATTAAACGAAGCGCTGAGAAATGGCTGGGCTTAACGACACTTACAGGTACCAGCGGCATCAGCTGAAATGGATACGAGAGACTCACTTTGGCGTTTGCTTCCTTTTTTATTGTCTTCAGGCGATAAATTTGTATGTTTTTAGTTATTTCGCTTTGTTTATACACAACAAATCATTTTAATGTTCGCGCTCGCACTCAGATTCCATTTTCTTCGTGCCTTCACAGATGGAATGCATTTCAAAAAGAAGCTTTTTTATGCGAATTTAATTATTTTCATCTTTATTTCATTGCAGTTTTAATGTTTTGCTCGAGTCGTTTCACACTTCTCAGCGTGAGACTTCTTAATTGCTTTAAGTTTTGTCGAATGTTGTCAAACATACGTTTGGTAATAAATTCAGAGTGAATTCCCACAGCCACGTGAATCTGTGTTGTCACAACAATCACACAAATGTGACTGTTTTTTTTGTTCTAGCATCATGCTGCGAATATTTTTGAAGATCTGAAGATGAAACGGAACATTAATCGCGTAGTCGTGCACGTTTTTAACCGAATTTATGGGATTTAAATGTTAAGGTGTTGATGTGAACACTTTTATTCATCGTTGTTGTGATAGCTTTGAAGTTCCTTTGCCAAGCGCACCTATGATATAACTTGGATGAAAAGAAATTTCCATTCAACTTTGCAAGAAATTTACATTCATCTGCATGCTTCGTACCATCACATGTCATTACAGCTTTTAAGTTTCTCAAAATGTAAATTGAAGATGCTTAGATTCGTGTTAAATTACACACACTCCAATGCTCTAGATTTTCGTCTTGAAAATGTTAGGTTTTTGATTACAAAGCTTGAACACCAAACTTTAAACTGGTGGTATAATCCGTAGCACACAGAAAGCATAAAGTTGTGAATAAAAGAAACTAAGTTTTTCATTTAATCTCCGCCATGGAGAACGGAGAGACTGGATACCCATGAGAAAACATTACAATTTTGTTTAATCATTTAATTTTCTCAGCATTACGGCCTGTCTGTGTGTGTGGATGTGTAGCACTCGTATTTGTTCTGGAGAATGGAACATCGCTTATGTTGCTTAAGCTGTTCAAAGTTTTGGTTTCATACCGGTGGGAGATTTCGTGTATTGTTCTCCTTGCGTTCGAGGTTGTGCTTTTGGAATTTAATTTTGAATTATAAACAATTTCCTGCCGAGAGAATGGCGAGTTTGGGATATTAATTCCAAACACTGGAATCTTATTAAAGTCCTTGCTTGAACTAACTTCGAACAATGAAGTTTTAAATAAAGAGATTGCAGCCCAACTGATCGCACGATGTGTGTTTCAATGTGTATCAATTACAATTTAATTTGTCTCATTATTATGTGTCAGTTTAAAAGCAGACGACAATAAATATCTTTTTATTGTTTCTTTTAATACCTGCCACGTTAAACTGTTTTAACAACTCGAGCAGCATTAAACGCTTGTTTATTTGTCTCTAAATTGTGCATCAGAGAAAATTTACACTACTTGTCATTTTGACATTCGCTTCATATGTTTCCTGCAATGTCACTGCTGCTGCTTTCGCCTAATGAGATACAATTTTTATTATATTTTGTTCTCCACTTGAACGGTTATGCTGTAATGTTACGATGTTGAAAGCCATAATGCATTTTTTCGACACAACAATTTTTCATCTTCACAACGGAACAGAATGTGAAACAGCAGTAGATCATACGTAAGGGAATCTATGATTTGCTTCCTTTCAATATGTGCACTCAGGCAATAAGTCTAGCTCGGAAAAGTTTCAAGGAAAAGGAAAAAAGGAAAAAGTTTCTGCCGGTATGTACTGGAAGTTTTGCGATATCAGAACGTGAATGCTTAGTGGAGAGAGATAAAAAGTTTTCCTTTCGAACGTTCAACGAGATGAGATGAAAGGAATCAGAAATTACCTTATTAAATTAGTTTTCCAGTAATTTTTACGGCTCGTTGGAATAATGACGGTGCTTTTCAGCATTTTTCAGCCTTGTGCCTTCAAAACTTTATTTCGACTTCAAACCGTGCAGCCAATTCAATTTGACTCAAAGTTTTCGTCAAGTTTCGTTGACTTTCTTGTGCCACAGTGGAGTTAGTCACACTTTGAAAGTTTCTTCAAGGAATATTTGTAGTTTTGGGTGTATGGCACCCTGTGGAGTTCAACTTGGATCTTGTCCGTTGTTCACACGTTTTCAACACGTGGGAATTAGTTTTCAAAGTTTTTCAAGATTTACGAACTTTTCTAGGTGGCTAACCTTGACAAAAATCAGTTTTTCAAAGGATTTTCATTCAAATTTAGAGTTTCAGCACTCTTTAAATATTATTTGACCCTTCGTAACCCTTTCTATCGATCCAATTTTCAACAGAAGCTGATCCCAATCAAGATTTTCCTTTGGCGAGCGAAAACACATTTCAAAAGTAAACGAATCACGCTGTGCGGATGATTAACGCAGCAAAATGAGTCGAATACCAGTGGGGATCTGCTTTAATGATGACCTGTTGTCGTCACCACTCTGTGCCATCAAATTGTGATTCAAAAACTTCGCTTGCGACTTCTTCTTCATCGCTGACAATTAAACCTCATCGACTCGTATGAACCGCGCACGGCTGTCATCTCGCTCTGGCTGCCAGTGTGTTGGTGACATTGATTAATTTATTTATTGTTGTAGGCAAACAATTAAAAATCGATAGATTTCAATATTAAAACTTAATTTTCGAAGCTCAGTAGTTGATTGAATGTGAAGCGAGTTAAATCGAAAATAATTTAAAGTTAACAATGACCGAAATATCAAAAGCTGTGCTGCGGCAATTGCCGCGCAAGAAGTTGGCCGAAGGCTTCGACGTGAAGTATCTACTGAAATACTCTGGAACAATAGAAACCGATAAGCGGAAAATGACGTTTGTCGATTATTTATGGGGAATGGAAGTGACAGGTGCTAAGAAACTGATTTCACAATATCAATTACCGAAACTTATCTAACTCAGTGTGATAAAATAGATTAGGTGGTGCTGATCAGTTTGAGCCATTGACGATTATTACTGTTGAGCGAACTGGCCTCGCTCGTCGTGCTGGTACGTTCGTGACTGCTTCTTTTGTTATTTTCCTTTTGTTATCGATTTTCTTGTTCCGACCATTTCCTTTCTCTCCGGCTGTATCAGGCATTCGTGTGGGCGACGTAATAGTTAGAATCAATGACACACCTGCACAGGATCTCACACTACTCGAGGCACAATTGGAAATTCATGAATCGGGCCGGAACGTACAGATTTCGTGAAAGGGTATGAAAAATTGATAACAAGAAGGGATAATTGAGATATATTTTGAAGCTTCTGTCTGTCTTGTTCTTACTTGTAGCGATGAAGACAACGACAGTGAAAACGAAAACTTTTGTGATTTTTGGTTTAAGCCGCGTAAGTAAATTCTCTGCTTTTCTTGGGGTCAATTACGAGTTTTGTCAAGTTGATTCTACTGACCACACTTTAAATCATTGAAAGTAAAAAATTTCTGATCATAAACTTTTCAATTTTTACAAAAAACATGAAATGTTGTCCCTCAACATACAAATCCACCCCATTTCAATCGTAAAAAGTTCCAAATTGGAACTTTGTCGCTCCAGAAAGAATTGCTTAAAGTCTAGAAAATCTTCCGCAAACGACAAATCGCAGAGCAAGGAGATTGTACCAAGAATCTAATTTCGAGATGTTTTAAATCTAATTTTAAATTTGATTTTTCTTCTTTCCACCTTATTTTCATCGTCATGCAAAAAGTATCAAATCGAGATTTGGCTTTGCTGGAATGGGAGAAGAGACGGGCGAAGAAACGTGAGGTGAGATTTATTCGTTCACTGAGAAGTCGAAATTCAAGATTGTTTGTTAATTCACACGAAACGTTTCTGCCTGCAGCAACACATGTTGATCAAGGCTTTCCTTCGAACGATAGACGACGGCCGATGCACAAGTATCTTAACAACCTTATGAAAACAAAGTCAATCGCATGACAACACCTGCTAACCGCTTTCGTTGCATTTTGCAGGGAATCGAACTGCTACATGCACAGTCACACAGAAGTGAGAACGAGAAATCAAATTGAAGGCTACGAAAGAAGAGCATCTGAGGAATCTACAAGAACTGGCGGCGGAAAAAGAAGAACTGAAACGTCGTCAGCAACTTGAAGACGAAGAGTTTGAGAATCATGCACGAGAGAGTGGCGAAAACACCAAGGAATTTAGTAAAATAATTGAGACAACTGAAACAACTAACGCCTGACACTTAATGAATGATGAAGTCGAAAAATAAAGTAGAGAAAAGTTTTTCTTTGGAAAATCGACACAACGACATGACTTTTCTCTCGTGTCGTCTCCCCTTGAAATTCTTCTGTCATTGTTAAAGCTTAAAAAGAATTTCGAACATTTCCCAACTTGACTTACGTTCTTCCCAGAAACAAAACTCGAACAATTTTCTTTTCCACTCCGTTAAGTATTGGATTCCGATTAAAAAAGAGAAGAAACTTCAATCACTCAATCAATTCCACCGCAGTACCGAAGCAACAAGAGCGAAAATTGCTTTGTTTTCCTGCGAAACAAATTGCACTCAGTGTTCAATTACAATGAATAGATTCAATTAGAGACAGTCAATTAAATAAGCAGCTAAGAAATACATAGAGTCGAGTGCACCTTGGAAGTTTACTTAAGAAAGTTCTGAAATTTTCATTAAACAACGAGGCAAAGTTTCCTTTTTGCGCAATTTCAAGTTTCATTTCTTAATTTCATTTCTGCTATTTGCATCGAAGGAGAAATAAAACTTTCTTGTCTCGAAAGGTGCGTGATGAGAAGAATTGAAGGGAAAAACTTTCTCTACCCTCATCTCTCGTATTCGAAACTTTTTTGTTTAGTGATTAATCAGTTGAACAAGGAAAACAAATTTACATAACAGATTATAATTTGAAAAGTTATGGAAGAAAGATTGTGCGTGATAGCGAAGGCATGTATAAAGCTCCACCAAAGCAATTACCGTGTAATAAAGAACTACCAATTTCTGCTTGTTGTTATAAATAACCACCGTTCAAATATCAACAAAAACTGTTAAAAAAATTGCGGTGACGGTTTTTTTTGATATTTAAACGGTGGTACTTTATAACACGATCTTTTATTCGGTGGTACTTTATTCGGCCGGGGTGGAGTAAACGAAACAATAATTACTAGTAATTACTAATAATTACTAGTAATTACTAGAAATTACTAAGAAATTACTAGTAACTAAAAAAATTACTAAGAAATTACTAGTAACTTACTAATGAGTTATTAGTAATTACTAGTAATTTAAAATTCTAAGTGAAGAAGCGCTCGCTCCACTCGCTCGTTTCATCTTCTTAATGGGGTCCAATGAATCACAAAGTCTCCAATTGAAATAGTAGAGCCCTCCTACCGCGCTCCAGGGAGCAGCAGGGGGCTCTTCGTCGGGTAAATTACTAGTAATTTCCTAGTAATTATTGTACCGCTTACTCCACCTTAGCCCTTCATTCTGTGGTACTTGTTTTGGTGATACTAAATACATAAACTCCGTAATAGCACATCGCAAAATTGCTGAGCGTCAGGAACATATTTGCACTAGACAGTGACTGAAAATTAGCTGAGAGAGTTTCAGAGCTTCCTGGAACTTTACGGAACCTGAAATTGTGTAAAAACACGTTGTTGCATATAGACAAGTTTTCAATTACAAGTTTAGTTAAAAACAGCGTTGAAATTCCGGAAATTTGAAACGTGTTTTATAAGATTTTCGAATGGCTGACAACTACGAATAATTTATAATTTTAAATTCCAGTTCAGTTTCTTTCATCTTTATTTACAGTAAAACCCGTTTTAAAACTTACTGCATTTCAAATAATAATTGACGATTCAATTTTCTTCGCCTAGTGTGAAGATGTTCTTGCCCGTGACAAAATGAAAGGAAGAAGGGCACGACGAAATTTTCAACTTTTCTAGAACAAGTGAAAAATTCCTCGATACTCTAGTCACTTAATTGCATAAACGACTGACAAAACTATGTATTTAGATTTAATTTTAACGCTTCGTGCAGTTTAAAAATAATTCTTCGCTCGATGACACTATAGTTGATAATCTGAAACCCAAAATGCTTTTTCTTTCTCGCACGTAGTTCTTGCAATTGTAATTTAGGTCAGGACAGTGAGAAACACAAACACATTGTTTAATTGGAGATTCATTAAACTCACAAGAAATGCCGAAGCTTGCCAAGTTCTCCATGCGGTACAACAGAGAGCCCGTTCACCTCGAGGCGGACGACGACTACGAGGAAGAAGAACTTAAGGACATTGGAGAGTTGTTGGGATTCAGAGTGACCGGCGGCCGTGACTTTTTCATACCGATCACAATATTTCATGTGAGTTGAAGGGTGTGGAGTCTTCTTTATGACTGGTGGGTGGAATAATTAAAGCTAAAGTGTTTCACACTGTGATAAAAGGTTTTATAAACGAGTTTTGTATTTAAAAGCGAAGCTTTCGATTGAAGTATGAGATTTTTGGGTGGTCAATGTGAAAGTGAGCTTATGAATCATTCAATCGGAAGTTTGAACTCACAACAAAGCTTAGACCTGTCCTTGTGGAACAATTTTCAAGGAAGCCGTTCGTCTGCGAAAGGTGAACAATGAAATGTAAAGTGATTTTCAAGTGTTGATCTTTCCAAGTTTGCCGAAAAATTTCAAGCATCATCAAAAGTTTCTAAATGTGGAGCTTTTTGACAAACACCTGCTCTACTTCCGCCCTTCCGCCCCACTCAGCTGTTGTTTGTAATTCATTAGCAAATTATTCCATCGTAGGTGAAAGAAAACAGTCGTGCTGAGAAGGCAAACCTCAAATTGGGCGACTCGGTGTTGTCGATCAATGGCAAGGATACGAGTGATATGACTTTAGTGGAAACGACTCGTTTCCTTGTGAGAGTGTCTGGAGGTGATGTGACACTCCAAGTGGCAAAGTAAATATTTGAGATTTTTGCACCTCCCCCCTCCAACTCAAAAACACCCACTCGTATGTGATAAATTCTTCAAAATTTGCAAATTCGATGGAAGCGATGACAATGAAGTCGTTCAAACGATTGAAGAAGTGTTACTCGAAGGTTGGGATGTGCTATGATGGCAATTTGAGCGAGCACAATAAATCTCAGAGTGATTTTCAGGTCCCGCGAGGTTCAAACACAAGCTGCAACTGATGCAGAAGCAATTGCTTGAAATGACTGATATCACCGTTCAAATCCAATCGAAGAAAGCGATGGTGACAAACGCTCTGGAGCAATTCATGACAATGGATCCGGATGCACTCGAATCAACGTTTGCAGAGCAAGACGAGTCGACGAGCAGCGAAAAGCAATTTTTATCGATTCCCGAGAAGAACGAAGGGGCGGATGACGATATCGAGAGCGGATTAAATAACGCTGAAGAGTGTAGCGAAAGTTTTGATCACTTTGAAATCGAGCACTCGACCCGTGAAACGTCATACTCGCTCGATGACTTCGAAGAACAATATCGAAAACTCAAACAGCACGGAGACGGGGCTGCGGATGTCGACAAATCCAACAACGGAGATTATAGCGAAGACTATGACGACGAAAAGTCCAATTGCGAGTCGTTGGAAAAGTCAGAGGAAGCGTTGAAGCTCGAAGAAGAGAAGCGGAAAAAGAATAAAAAGATTCTCAAGTTGAAGAAGTCGTGGCAGAAACTTTGTACAAACACGAAAACAATTCACAAGTGAGTACGTTCATGTGAAGGGTGCTTTTATCTTATCAAGCCGAGTAAATGGTTAAAGTTTTCCTTAATCTTTGCGGCTATGACGTTATGCGGAGACTCTCCATGAACAGAGTTTCGAGTGTTCTCCAACAACTTCTCCTGCGTGAAACCTTAATGCTTACAATTAAATGCTAAACTCTTTTAATTGTTTCTCTATTTTCCAGACGATCAAACTGTCATTTAGTTCCAAGTGTTGCACTGATCAATGACAAGTATGTTTAATGAACTGGCACATTAAAAGGCTCAAGTGTGGAGTTTGGGTTGAGATTTTTTTAGAGAAAGTTTGGATGTAAGAATCGAAGTTGATTCACAAATGTTCAAACATAGACGAAGAAGAGTAAATGACTAGAAACAGGATGACAAGTGGTTTTCAGTAAATTAACTTTGAAATTTTACAAAAAAATAGTCAACAACTTGATATTCAGACAACTTAACTACAAAATAGCATAACCAGAAAATTTTACCTGGAGTTTATTTTAATATTGTACAACTTTTTACTAAACTTTTTCTTATAAACATTAATTAAAAGTTTGCAAAGCAAATCAAGCTGCTTTAAAATCCATTAAAAATTATTTACATCTGACAGTTCTTGTTCCACACACCACACTCCAGCCATGTGAACATTTCACTCGGTGAAAACTTTTCCACTCAATCATTTTTAGAATAAGCCAGCTTAATGAGTCGAGCGTTATTTCGTTCTACCAACGAAAGCGATGCCCTCAAATTGATTAGCCAGACTGATGCACTTTCGCCATTATATTTTTAATTAGTCACATTTTCTTATGATGCTGCTTTATTTTTTAATTAATTGTAACTCGTTGAAAGTGTATTTTTAAAAAACTTTATTCATCTACAAATCTCCAAGCTTGGATTTAAACTCGAAAATCTGTATTCCCGACTATTTGAAAAACTTTTGCTGGTATTCGAAAATTGATTCCACCCCGAACGACGTCAACCATGGGTTCAAAGACACAACAATGGAAATAATTTCAAGTCATTCGATGGCTTCCCTTGTTTATACTTCACAGCCAAGAGAATATCCTTGTCAAATCTTTGTTGACAAATATGTCTACGAAATTTGTCGTCTGCATTCCCTGAATACTTTTGCGGCTGCAAAAAGCGACTAGTCTACGGTGAAGTTGATGGCGAAATTTTTTTCCACATTCACCTTCTCCTATGCTAAACAGCTCAACGTTTTTAATAGGAAACATTTCTGTCGAATGGAAAAGCGGTCGAAAACAAGTTACGTTAGTTGGAACGCAGATGGATGGTTGGACAGGAATCGGGTTCAAAAACCACACCACAAGAAACTCCGTGCATTAATGTTGCAGTGGCATTTGATGTCACTTGTGCACAACCACGCCGCCTGAAAAGGAAAAACATAAAATACAACAGTTTTTCAAAGTTTAGTTGTTGAAAGCGTTCGATTCATGGTGGAGTGAAGTTGTAAGAAGTTTTTCATTTTGTTAGGAAACTTTTTCCGCTGCTAACTTTGAGATTCTCTGAAGCATTGATGGCGGTGGTGAAAAGTCTTTTTAAATTACGATAACATTTTTAAATAGATACGGGAAGAAAGCCATTAAGTTGCCACTCATAAATTGAATAAAATGAAACTCGTTTAATCAACAATGTGAAAATTAATAAAAATCTCGCAAGGATTTATTCATAAGTCACGTCAATTCATCTTAGTTTTCATTAACGTTCCCTAATCTACTTAGTTTGAAGCAAATTCACACGTCAACCCTGTTTACGTCACTTCAGTTTAATCACAAAGATATTCCTTAGAAATCAGGAAGCGCCCTCGTGCAAATATTTCCGAGATTGTTTGTACTTCATGTAAAAAACCTGAATTTATCTCATAAATTATCTCACTCGGTGTTTGTAACTCCCACAAAAGGAATTTTTAAGCGAGGAAATTCTTGCTTTTTCCAGGTACCATAAACGTTAAAAATTATTAATTTATGGAATCAATGAAATTCTTTAGTACTTTGCGCAGTGATTTAAGAGATCACAAATTCCTTTGTATTCTAGAAGCGAGGGGTTGGATGTGAAAAGGAATACGAAATTGTTTCAAACATTTTAAATGGCTATGAAAAACTTTTCCTTTATTCACATTTAATTAAAACTCCGACATATTTACTTGCTATCAGTTTGCATGCCACAATGATTAGAACTAGAGTCGGGAGAATGTCGAGAGAATGAACGAAGCTGAGTTATGCTTTCATTATTAAATTAATTATTCAAAAGTTTATCCATTGCGTTAATGCTTTCCGTTCAAATAAACGTAGATTTGTTGGTTTTGATAGTTGGGTTTGTTCATAAGCAGTGTTTTGCAAAGATTTGAACTCAGATTTGTCGGTCGTGGCAAGTTGAGAATATAGAATTATTCCAATATGATAATCAAAATTAAAGTTTTCATAATTATTCCGTAAAATTGCAACCGTAGTTGTATTAACAGCGAACTTTTGATCCAAAAACATAACAGTCTCAGTCCCGTTGATTGACTTCGCCAGCTTTTGTTCAAACAGCTTCACTATTGCAGCATCTTTTATTCACACAAGAACCAGCGCCCTTTAGTATTCATTGAAATGAAACTTGCTGACGTCAGATCAGCGTCATTGACTAGCAGCTTCGTTGCACAGTGGATAAATTTTTTGCAAATCTTCTCAAGCACACATTTAATACTTTTTAGTGAATCGAAACTGCTGACAGCTTCTCTCTTTGCTGGTGGAATAAATTAATCTGTTCCATTTCAAAGTTCTGTGCAGTGTACAGCACCATGAAGCTGTGCTGAAAAGTCAACAAGATTGGTTGAAGTCTCATTGAAAATCAATTTTATTGCACTCTTTGCAAAATGGTCGGAAATGGAATTTAAATGCTTCAACCCGATCGCTGTTCTCAATAACTTTTCCGCAGTCTTCTCGCAACCACCAATTTTACGACCTTACGCCACTAATATATCACATTTCAAACACACCTAGTTGAACTGCCACTTGAAATATATAACAATTGACTAACCCCTAGTGATTTCTCTTGTCTCTTCTCTCCCCGCCGTCGCTTGCTTTTGACAAAAACACACAGCACACAAAAAGGGCAATTGAATGCAGAGATTTTCTGCCGGGAACGTAATTCAACAATATCGTTGACGAAAAGAGTGTTTCGCCTTTCAACATGAACTTGTTGTTGTGACGCGTGTTGGCAATAAATTAATTTATCAATTTGTTGTTCTGGTTTCACTCTCTGTGTCTCCCTCTCCACCACTAGCTGCTGCTGTTCTTTTTGCCACATCCAATGCATGAAAATTAGGCATTTTACATGAGACTTCCTGAAAAGTAATTATCAAAAGCACTTCAGCGCCGGTCTTAACGCTACCAAGCTGACAACAGTTTACTTTTAATGGCCTTTAAACATTGTTATTCCATGTGAAAACCCGTTTCGTTTTTATTTCCCTATCGCACACGAGTGTAAAGCAACACGAATGATTGCGTCAGATTAAATTTAGATAAGATGTTGACTGATTTTTAAAACCGAGAAAGCGTGCACCAAATTACAAATGTCAGTCTCATGTATAAATGATTTATTTATCAAACTTGTAAAAAAATAAATTTCAATAACACAGAAATTTTCTTCTAGCCTCGGGTTTAGGTCGGTCGCATGGGATTAAAATCGTTTTAATGTTTACTATTTTGCGAAGTTGTTTTGCAACTGCTTAGAGATTTTAATTGATGACTGTTGTTGTTATCTTTGCTTTAAAAATGTAAGAACAAGAAGTAAAAATATCAAAACTGTGTGGTTAAGTCAATTTAAATCTATTTTCAGTTCAAAGACCATCCAAATTTCTCGAACCAATTTGTGTCTGCTAGAGAAGCAAAAATTGAAATTTCATGTTCAAAGCCAAACGGGCGTAGTTAATCTTGTCCCGATGTCTTCATCAGTTAAAACCAAGGAATCACTCATGACGTTGAAAAAATTGAAAAATTATTATAAAGTTTTTTGGGGCTTTATAAAACATGCAACTCATGTCCTTTTTCCTATTTTTTCCGTTCGCTTCACCCATGTTCATCGTATGATATGAACTAATTTGCCATAAATTTGCTCAAAAAACGGAACGGTCAGCTGTCCAAAACAGATTGCAGTGTTTTTTATGTGCCATGTTTCTTATTTGTGCATGGAAAGCCGAAAAAGTACATAAAACCGAGATGAAAAATTAGTTTTCATGATCTCTTCAGTCATGACTTTGGATTAGTCAGTCAGCTTTAATGAAAAAATCGTTCTCGAGAGAGAATTTAATGCAAAGTTGACGCTAATTTAATTTTCATAGCTTCAGCTTCAAGTGTAGCGATTAACAAA
>JPYR01000557.1:20672-44214 GCA_000775305.1 Belgica antarctica | reverse complement strand
GTCCTCTTGCCTGTTCCGTATCGGAAAATTTTACCGGACCAAAGCCCTGGATAACATTGACATAAATCTGGCTTCGCATTCGTGGCGTGCCGATGAGACGTTACGGCATGAGTACACAGCAAAGAAAGCAGTCAAAAACAAAAACTTGTAAATCGAAAGCGAAATTAGATTTTCGATCGTCTGACTGAAAGGGAAAAGCGGAAAACTTCATCGGAGGCCTGTCGAAAAGGGAGTGAATGAGGCCATGTATCGCCAATTACCGGAAAGCAACCCTCACTGTGTTGCAAAGTTTTTACAGCTTCGAGTGTAAGCAACCCTCGTCTTTGTCGTCATCGTACGGCACGACACGTAGCATAGTTTTTGGGAAAGTTTATGTTTTATGCATTTGAACGGCACTTTTTCCTTTTCAGTTTTTATCAGCCGAAGGTGAAAGTGAACAGTTCTTTCCGTGCCAGGAAAAATCCCTTTCGAAATGCAGAAATGAATATTAATGGAGCGTGTAGGTGTACGACTGCCGTCCTGAACAATTCATGAGCCTTCCGCTCTAAAATGTAACTGCACTTTTGGCTTCAGCAAACTGCCGCATTTTCGTATGAAAAGACTTTTGTTCGAGGCGGTCTGAATATTTCATGAGCAAGGCTGGGTGGAAATCAAGCAACTGCTTATCGATTTTGGATTAACGAAGGTTTGCCTGGAGGACGCTCGACGAGCCAAGTCGCGGAAGTAAAATATTTGCTTAGAAAATCTTTTCCCTTCGCGTTGCTTTGTTTTGTTTATTTCTGCAGCGAACTTTGCGCGAGAGCCGTAATGCCTTAAGAACATTAAGGCGAGGTGCCATGGTGTCTTCGACGCGCACCACGGCTTTTTCAAAGTCAAAACAATCAAATTAATGCGCGGATACGTTTAAGGCGACAAGCTTGATCTACGTCTTATTTATACCTGCACTGAGAAACGACCCGCAAACAATGAACTTCGGCGAAGAAAAAGAAGTCTCTAGGACGAGATAAACAATCACGGAAGGGAAAGCAGAAGTGCACGAAGGCGATTGTGTGTAATGGAACATCCACTAATGTCTTTATTGCCGCGAAACAATAAAGTAGACATTTTTATGCTTGTGGCATAATTATTCACGCGAAGCCCCAAAGAAGAGCAAGATGAAGACGTGAAAGATGATTTAATGTTCATCGTCGTGGTGCTTGCTTTGGGAGTTGGGAACTCCATTGTCTCACGGGGTCTGTGTATGAATCTCGTTAATGAAACAAAGACTTGCGATTTGATGTGAGAAATAAATCTTCACGCTGCTCCCAGTCCACTAACGCAATCTTCGATCACCCCTGCTGAGATTGTCGCTAATGATTTTCTCCTTGAAAGATTTCATTCTTCATTATTGTCGCACTTTTGATGTGGAAACGTCGCGATCCGTTCAACCAGTTCGCATGTGGCGCATGTAAAAGCGGCCGTGAACTTGGCATTGACAGCTAAAGCCGCTCTGACGCTATTTATTTCAATCGCGATAAAATCTTCATCGAGCGGAAAGACTTTTGCTGCACTCGACATTTCCTACAGCACTCACACTTCTAATTCAATTATAATCCACGTCAGCGCGTTTCTTGCAAATGCGTTAATTTTCCTTTCACGATAGCAATCGTCAGCGCTGGCTCGGCCGTTTAAAATTTAAATGAAGCGTTTTGAAGTTTCATGTCAATTAACATAATCAGCATAATGGAGCGACTTCAAACTCAATCAAGAAATATCGTCTTTCACTCGCTGCTCGCCTATTTTTTGCCGGTTGAGTTTCCGTGGCATGTTCTAGCGCACTTTCCTGCATTAATTACACGTTTTACCTGATACAGTTCGATAAGGCTTTAAACTTTCGCTCGCCTATCGGCTGCGGGAGCGCTTAGAAGACATGCAATTACCCTGTTTCCGCATCTGTTTTGTTTTAATTATCCGCACACCGAGGGAGAGAGAAAGGAGGCAAAAACGAGTAAACAAAGTTTCACGAAGATTGGCTCAGGTGAGAATTGAATGTTTTGGTAGGAAAGTTTGTTTGAACAACAATTGAAACGCCCGCTAACAAATTGCTTTTGGTTTCTTTGTGCTTTCTTCTCGTCTCGTTTATCTTCTGGCTCACGAGTCGAAGTACTGACGCAAATTGAAAAGAAGGCTCAGCCCTCTTATCGCGATGATCTGTTAGCTGCTTTGTGTCAGTTTTCGTTTTCTTTTCCACTCAGAAAGTCAGGAAATCTTGGCTCGGACGCTCCGCGGTAAATTCGAACTCTCAGCGACGACCTCAAAACTGTTTTACGACATGTAAGTCCCAGTAAATCCAAATTGGAACGAGAACATGACGAAGTTTTGCGTACGGCCAGCGCCTTCGGGAAATCGTGAGGTGCAGATGGAGGGAAATTATTTTAAACACTTTGATCTTTAAACTGCAGTTTTGCAGTGAACTTGATGGCATCACAGGCGGTTGTTTGATTTTATAACCAACCACATTGGCCAACTGTCGCAGCCCCTTCAGTGAAAAATGAGTGGCAGTTGATAGTTTTACACACATGACATAAATGATGCTTCATCACGCGAATGCCACGCTTGTCTGATGAGTTTTGTGTGTATCCTAGTTCGTTTCGTTTCGACGTTGCCAAAATCTAGCAATATGAATCGCAGCGGGGACGACTCACGTTCGTGCCACAAACGATCTGGTATTTTAAAAAACACAAGTTAAAAGAAATGGGCAATAATAATCTACACGTAAACAAAACTTTATCATCTTTCGGGTTAGAAATGAGCGGTAAAAGTTTGAATGAGGCCACAAAGGAATGTCTCTGGCCTAATTGCGACCGTAAACTGCACGTGAACGCTCCTAGAACAGAACATTTCGGTGTTTTCATTTTCTGTCGCTGTTTTTCATGAAACATTTTTACGCTCAAAGACTTTCGTTTTTACTTCTCGCCGCCACAACTGTTATGTAACGCAAAAGTTATGAGAGAAACTGAAAATCACGAAACAATAAAAAGTTCAAACTCATTACCCGGCGACAAGTCGCGAAGAAAGGAAGGGCTTTGTGATTTAGTTTGGCGCTCGCTGATCCAATTCCGTGCACGTTTCTTGAACGATCATATTTCATGCTTTCCGGCACTTCTTTGGCTTGCATGCTTCTTCTTATTCGTGTCTGCAATTATCTTCGAAGCTTTTAACCATCTTTGACTGCTAACACGTCGCTGGTGCCTTATGAGGGCGAGTCTCGCGGTGAGGTTGAAGATGCTGGGTTGGAAGGTCAATTGCTGTGACGACATCGCCATTCAGCCCCGTATTGGCTGTCTGTGAATCTAAATGAGTTAGAAAGCAGAACCAGCTGAGCTTTCACGTGAATTTATGGCCCAAATCAGAGTCTCGGCAGCTGTCAGATGCATCGATTCCTGATGCTGTGGGTGTTGAACATCCCAAAATGATGAAATTGCTTTCTTTCGATAGTTTTTCTGGCATGAAAAACATTTCCCTTCACTTTTTTGTCGTTTTCACGACTTTTAAATGAAAACAAATTGTTTGATTAACGATAAAGTCGTGATCGAATAAGAAAGGCTTTCGCTGGAAGTTCGTTGTTTGATGTTTCACATGCTGTCATAAATTTAGATCTGCTGCGGCTGCTAAAACTATTACAAACAAATTAATGGCAGTGAAAATTAATCTATGAAGCGTTTAAACAGCAGCATGGAATTAATCTGAGTGAATTAATATACCCAAAACAACGCTTCTCAACTCTCAACGAAGCGAATGCATTTCGAATGCTTTCAAGAGACGCAGATTAAAATTTTAATTTTCCAATTCAATTAACTTTCGACGGTTTTATCTAATTCGCTTATAATTTACGACCTAATTTATTCAAGTGCGCTTATGTCGATCGAAAGGCGCTTTTCCTAATGCGTTACCGCTTATCAAATGAGTGCATACGCTCGACTTGTGGCAGTTTTATCGTCGTTTTCGTTTCGAACTCTCTTTTCAGCTGATAACGAGCTGAGGCCTAATCGAAAGTTTATTTATAAAAAAAAGCAATTAAGGGCAATTAATGCCTTCTGATATAAATTGAGAAATCAAAAAATCGCTCCAAGTCTTGACTTCATTAGGATTCGAACCGTTTTTTATCTCAAGCATTTGCAGTTGTCAAAGTTTTCAAGTCTTCAGAAATTTATTGAGTAGTTTTAATGCCACAAACTTCCATCATAAACTCCACAACGCATTCTCATATCTCCCACAGAACATTCAAACCTAACACACTTCTTTAAACTTCTTCGATGATGAACTCAAAAAGTGTTTCCAGAAACTTTCTATCTTAATTGCAACGAAAATCTGTAAAGTTTCTGTGGCGTTCTAAAGTGGCTTTCATTTGTGTAGCATTATAAAACTCAATTAAAGCTTCATTAAGTAATATGCTATGCTTCTGTATCACCCAACGAAGCTAATCGAGGGGAGTCGACGTTGCTACTAGTTTCATTCGTGTTAATGGGTGCTGGAGAATAGGTTTTGCACACGGAGTGGATGTTTGCACACAGCAAGAAGAAAACTTGTTAATTAAATTCACCTCAGCAGTTTAGCAAAAAGTTAAACTAAAGTGCCGAAAAATTGCCAGAAAACGGAACTCCGTGACTCGTGATCGTTTTCAATAATTTCGAGTCGATTATTACCTTCTGGAAAGCTTTCATTCGTCGGCTCGTCGTTTGACGTCTATCACTGGCACCCGAAAACACTTCTTTATGTGCCAAATTGAGATTTATTTTACGACTCGCCGAAAAGTTGCAGCAATTTCGGGAGAAAAAGTCTTTGTTTATGATAACGACACGACTGGACCATAATAGTTTCAATAAACGGCCGCGAAAATGAAAATATTTGCGCTGCAAATCCGCGGTTTATGGCGGATTCCCATCGAATGCTAGATTTTGCACACAGAAGCTCGCCACGATATCGCTTTAAGTGCCTAAATTAATATTCCGTGCTTTCACCAAAAGAAGAAATGGCTTGGAACTTCCAAAAATAGTCACAAACTATCGAAAATCATCGAAACATGAAGCAAATTTTTATTATTCAACGCAGGCTGGCAAACATAATCATGCATTCTATGTTGGCTCATGATTGCGTGGCGTTTCATGAATAATCATCTGCACCCTTCGATTCTAGAACGACTTTTTCCGTCTTTCGAGAGTGGAATTAGAATTTCAAGCGACGACAAAGATAATCGAGCAATCAACGGCATTAATTAATGAATCTTGATTAATTGTGTGTTCACAAGTGTCTTGTCTCTTGTCTGGATCACTGGTTGTGATGATTGAGATGAGTTTTGAATGAAGGGCTGTGAACAGTTTTTTTTATAGAATTCTTGTTGAATGGTTGCTGAAACATCCATTGCTTGGTTGAGACAATTGCTGCCTTCAAATGCACCGAAACACAGCCTTATTTCAAGCACAGCTTCTTTTAAAAAGCTATCAATGCTTTCCTCGAACGTCAAGCGGAGGTAAAAGCCTGTCTGAAGACTCAGAACAAGATTTCATTTGTTATCAACACAGTGTTCAATCGCTGCGTCGAATTGACTTTGTGCACGAAAACAAAGAAAAATTCATTTTCTGGCTGGCTTTTCAATCTGTTCGGCATTGAAGCTTCCTAAACGCAATGTTGTTGTTGTTGTCTCTGCTTGTGCTCCACTCTCGGTGATGCTGCATGAATACAAATTTTATGAGTCTCATCGTGTGCTTGCTATTCTCCCCCTTTCTCCAGCCGAGTATTTATGTTTGGTGGCTTTTATTTCAACAAATAGGAAAATGATGAGATAAACAAATGATTTGAATTTGTTTCTTCGTCGGATTTATCTGTGCTCAACAAAGGTTTTCGTAAAATGCTGCTCAAGTGAATTTTCCGTGGCCGTTAACCGTGCTTTGCTGTTTTTTTTTTCACGAGAAAGCGATTCTCGTTAGCTGAGTTTCTTGTTAGCTTATGCAACGCGGATTTTATTGCTAACTCCTTCGAGGTGAACGAGCGTCATTTAGAATGAGCTCGAAAACGTATTTTAATTCTCGATTTCTCCAGGTTGCTGACGGATGAAAAACCCCGATTTTGAAACGGAAATCTCGTAAATTTTTGTTTGATTGAAATTTTATCGCCGCCCAAGGAGTCGTAAATCCTCGCAATTCGATTCCGTTGCAGCTCTTTGCACTGATTGATTTTGGCTGGCACGCTTTGCTCAACTCTTCTTCCGGTGATTGCAAATTACACCTGACGTTTGATAGAAATCGGCTTCGTTTGGCTAACAAGCGAGCAAGAAGCCCCTGCCAGTCACGGATGGATATTGAGTTTCGCTTGAACGGCACAGAAATAATTGCTTGATGAAATACATTCGATACGATCAGAAACATCGAGAATATCGAAATAAACATCCGATATCGACTTCGGATGAATTGCGAAAGACTACAATGAACAATTTTCAGAAGTTGCTGAAGGTTTGTGGAAGATCTGAAATTTGTTGTGCAATAGCAGTCGCAAACCTAATTAAAACTTCAAAACCCAGGCTGACCAAACTGACCTTCACGCTTCAACTCGTCGTCACAAAGTTTGCATTACAATGTCCACCAATCGAATCAACCCGAACCAGCGGCTAATTCTCTTACGTTTAATTAAATATCTCGCAACGAGACGTTCCCTGTCAATTGAACGGAAGAGCGGACATCGCGTCGTATTACAATCGATATTGTCGCACGGCTGCAGGTTTCATTCATGGAAATCTGCTGCTTTTCCCAGACTTCTTTATTGATAAACAACGACAGCAAACGTTGGTCACCAGACAATGAGAATGTTGCCTTCTCACTTTCGGCCCCCTTTTGACTCTGGCCATCCGTGTAACGATAATGATAACGATAATTTGTTTACTCATTAGGGAGCGAATTTATGAGAGTGTTCTTGGCTCGCTCGCTCATAGCAACCCTTTTAAATGCAATAAAAATTAATTGCACTTTAAATGAAAACAAGAAGCAAAGCACACCGATGAGTGGAGCAACAGCAGTAAACGAGAAAGAAAAACATCACGGATGGCTGCAACAGCATCGTTATCGTTCTAACTTCTTCTAATCCTGTGACTGACGTCACTTACGGACAGCTTTAAAGCTTTTATTGTTTTATGAGCGACCATTATAGGGATCCACAACTGGCTCCGATAAATTTTCATGGTTTCGTCGTGCTTTAATCTTGTCTTCTTTCCACTCGACTGTGCTCGCTCCGGATTCGTTCTATTCGATGGCATTGTATAATGCCTCAGATTACCAAACAAAGCTATGGCAAGGTCGTGGCGAGTCGCCATCAAATGCGTTAAGCACAGAAAGCGAAGAAAAATTCGACCGACAGAAGACTTAAATGTGCTGAACAGTGCAATAGATTCTTGCCGACTTTAAGATGATTACACAGAAGTAACCATTTGTTCCATGTGGCTCGGTTTATTCGCTTTTTTTTATTTGGGAATCGGAGCTGGAGGGAATTAATCCGAATAGTTTTCCGGTCAAGACGATTTTAATGAACTCTCTTGCAATAAGCTCTCGAGTAGAATTAAAAATCGATTAAGACGGCTTCGAGGGTGGGACGGGCACTGCCTTGTTTGTTCTTAAAATTTCTTCAAATTAATCTCCAACGTTGTCTTTATTGAATTGGCTGATTTAAGCAAACATCAAGTTGTCCAGTTAATGATGTTTACGTTTTGCCAACAAGAGTTGACAAGATATGTTTATTTACTGGCCATGTTGTACAGTCGTGTAAAGATGTCGTTAAGGTGATTGCAAGTGAATAATTATGCGGCAATCGATGCTCAATTGATCACACGAGTGAATTATTGGCAAACATTTGGTTCATTAAACGCATCGGTCATCCATGAATTTCCATTCTTGTCTGCAATGTCAGTGCAGTTTTAACGAAATTTTCTTTTGTTTCTCATTTTAGGTCAGCTATGAACGATAACTCCAACTAATCTTTGAATCAACAAGAACTAATCAAAACATGGAGACCAGTGAATGCTCAAACACGATCGTCGATGTTCCAATTCTGGAGACAATTGAGGTGAATGACGTTTCGAAACCAATGAAAGAGGCCAATCTCGAAACTACGCCAGTGTTGGTTCAGAAAGAAGACGACATTCAAGACGCCGCCAAAGCTGAACTGATTGAGATCAAACCTGAGATTAACGACAATGAGAATTTGTCAAACGGAAAAGTCAACGGAGATGGAAGCGACAGCGGAGTTGAGTTCGGCGCGTCGCTGACAATGAACGGCGTGCTTCAACGCGCTCTCTCCAGCAACAGTGGAGGCTATGCAAGCAGCTGCGGTGGGCTCGAAGATAACATCGGACCGGTGTCGTGCAACTCAAGCATTATCAGCTACTGCTCTGACACATGTGAAAAGACCAGCAACACGATTGTGATTGGCATTGGCAACGATTTCTACGCCAGTGAAGGCGGAAGTGAGTCTTCTTCAATCACTGGTGGTCCTACAATCCGGCCCGGCAAGAAAAAAGTCGCCATGAAAGAAGCCACAAATAAATCTCCGAGAAGATCGAACGAGTCAAACTCCAGCACTCGGTCGAGATCCAGACCGCCCACAGTCAGCCGATCCAACACTCTTCCGTCAAAATCCGTGGCGCCAAATTTGAAGCCACGCGAACGTGCTAGATCACGAGACAAAACGAAAACAGAAACGCCAAAGGCAATGATGACAAATTCCCTCACACGTTCCATGTCAACCAAACGCCCGCCAAAACCAGATTCCTTTCCAACAAGCATCAAAGAGATGTCAATGTCAGTATCCAGCCCACGAGTGAATCTTTCCAGAACTCCGTCCCTGACACGTGGTGCCCATCGAACACCGCTTTCCACCCCAATGAATGACGACGGTCGTTGGCCGTCGATTCAGAATAAAAACGTGCCACTGAGAAACGTTCGAGGGGGTTCCGTGGCGCCTGAAGGTCTCATAATCAGAACCCGAATCGGAAATATTCAACTCGACAGCAAATCCTCGACCTTCGACAAATACGCAACATTGCCACGTCGAAAGGAAAAATCGGTTGAAAATCTCCCCAGCGTCGGATCCAGAAGCACATCGACGACTCGTGAATCCCTTCCCAACCGAATGACATCCTCGATGGTGAAGAAACTTCCAATCAAAGACTCCACACCGGTCAAGACAATGCCGTCGTATCCAAAAATCGCCAAGAAGCCAAACGTCCCTAAGACGAAAATCTTCCACGAAACCTCCGTCCAGACTGCAATCACAAACCAGGACCTCGATGATGCGTTCTCCGGAAAAGCTAAGAACTTGCCGCGCGTCGATGCCGTCGAAATGGTGACCAAAGAAACTCAGTCGGATATCCGTGACAAGGAGCTGGAGAAGTTACGCAGCCAGCTGGAAAGGATGAGCGCCGACCACTCGCAACTGCTTAACAAGCTCAGCGAGAAGTCGCAAACAGTCACGCAGCTGGAACACGATCTGCTCAAGGAGAGAGAAGACAAACTGATTGTGCAAAAAGAACTGCAGAACAACACCGAGCGGGTGATGAACATGCTGGACAACTTCCAAGCTGGCCCGAACACCGAAAAAGAAGGCGACAGCTTGTTGATGCTTGAGTCGCAATTGGTAGTGTCGGGGAATGTTCTCGAGAAGCAACAGGAGGAAATCATAAAGCTGCAGGGCATTTGTCGTGCGATGCAACGAGATATGGAGAAGTCATTAAAGATCCAAGACAATTTAATTAAACAGAAGAGTGAGCTCGAAGAAGAGTCAACCGAGTTACAAGACTTCCTTCAAGCAGAAAAAGTTGCATTTATGGAAGCGTTGAAGGAAGCCGAGCATGAAAATCATCAGCAGAAAGCGAAAATTGCCCAGAGGGAATCGGATTTGGAGCGACAACAAGAAGAATGTCGGGCGCTGGTTCGGATTTGCGAGCAGAGAAGGTGAAAAATTGGAAAATTGAATGACAATGCAACCTTGTGATTGGTAATCCAATTATTTCTCGTTTACAGACAAGAGTATCTGGGCATGCAGACGAAGTATAACGCGTTGGAAGGCCGCAGCAAGGATCTGTTGCTGTCACAAGGGTCTGCCGTATCTGGGGCAAGTGTTGCACTGGCTGGCCTCGGCAATCGCCTGGAGCTGCTGGTTGAACAGCTCGTCGCATCGTATAACATCTCGGAGCAAGACTTGGAGGTGAGTTGACACGCCATGTTCACCGGACGCGATGAATTTTGTGTTTACCTGTTGTTAATGTCATTGAGAATGCTGGTTGATGAATGAGAGTCGCTTTCATTCACCCTCTCTCCATTTGAACAAAGGCTTGTCAATTTTTCATGCAACACATCTTTCTGTTCGCTCGCCGCACAAAAAAAAACATTTTTAATTGTTGACGAAACTTTTCGCCATTCGTTTTGATAAAAAATCACCCGTCAAACTTCAGCGGCAATGTCTGTTAGCATTTATCTTGCTTTTTATCGCTGTAAATATCTCAATGTTTTCCATTCTCGCTCTTAAGCATACGCTCAGGCATAGTTTCACTGCTTCCCGTGCCGGAATAATGGCTCACAATCGGAATTCAATCATGCAAAACACATTTTCATTCTGTTATGTTGGCAGCATTTGTGAAAAATTGCGCAAAATGTTGTCTCTTTGTGTTTGCCACGGCTCGGCTCTCTATCTCTCTTTATTCCGCCGTAACCAACTGACATAAAAAAGTCAATTATTTTTCTTTTATCGTTTCTCGTTTCTTCTTCACTTTTTGCTTTCGGCTTCGACACAGAGAAGCGTTTTTCCTGTAAATTCTCGCCCTTTACGCTCGTGTATCGAAAATATTGCGTGCTATTTTAAGCCATCTTGCACAAGCGGAGTTGATAGAGAGAGTTGCTTATGCCGTTCACAGCTTTTTCTTGTCGATTGGCAGGTAAATCAGGGCACTGATGAAGCTGAAAGCCTTTAAAATCAGTTGCAAAACCCTTTGCTATCAAAAATCATAAATTCTCCAACCCTAAATGTTCAAGATAGCTTCAAATCATCGCGATCCCGATGACCATTCCATAAAAATTGCAAAACAGAGAGATCAACGCACGCAAGAACGTTGTTTGACTTTAATTGGCTCAGCCGCAAATTGAAATTTGATCTGCCGTCGCTTCAAAACTGCACTTTCATTTCATTCTTTCATTAAAATCCCACAAAAAAATTGTTCTTCACCAAAAAAAAAACATTTTTAAATTTTATTTGCTGCATTCATAAACATATCAGGTGCAATTCGTACGGTAAGTGGTTTTTCTGGGTTCTGTGAGCTTGTTTTAAGTGGGTCTGAGGTTTTGGATTCAAACAAGATTTACCAGTGAGCTTTATTGTTTCGATTTTCCTTTTTTTGCATGAAATTTTTGAATCACCGCAAAACTGGGAAACGATTTCACTGCACGGAATGTCTTTATGTTGAGTTTTAATCAATTTCACCAGACACTTAGAGCTAAATTGAATTTAAATTAGAAGTTTTGTTAGTGCAAATGTGTCTGAAAGGAACCTTGTTGATAGCCCGCTCATGAGAAATTCATAAATTAAATTCCCAGAGACATTTTCTCCATTAATCAAATGATGATTTTCGAGAAACAATTTTCTCCTTCACTTTAATCTCTTCTCTTCGGGGTTCGCCTCGCAACCCGACTCCAAAGCATTTCCCTCTTCCTTGGCATTTGCTACGCCACTTGTTAAAGCATATTGCGGTGAATTCTGTGGCTTGTTCCACTTCTGAAGGCTTGAGTCACTGAACAGTAAGTAAAGAATCCCGCAAATTAATTGCATTGCTGCACAAATTTCGAAGACGTGTTGCCACGGTTCTATGCTGTTCTGTCGGCCATTCGTTAGGTAACCAACGATGCGGGGAGAGATGAAGCCTGTCATCACGGAAAACGACGAGTTGATGCCGAGTGAGACGCCGGCAAAGTTGGGAGAGATGTCGACGAGCGAAGCCAGAGCGCCACTTGACACGGCTCCGTGCAACATCAACGAGATTGTTAGGAACGCAACCGCGTAGACTACGTGACAGCCTGAGAATGCGAGGCCAAGCACAAACACGCCGTTCAGAACTAAACCTGAAAATGACAACTTTGTTGAACCGAACGTCGCAAACTTTCTAAAACTCACTTAAACACGAAGCCAACTTCCTGACATTCGTTCTACTCATCTTGTTGTTGCTTAAAAGATGATCGCAAAGTATCGACACAATGAGCGAGAAAACGACTCGAAGCAAATGCGGAAGTCCTGACAAGATACCAGTCATCTCGAGCCCCCAACCATGAACGAGTCTAAAATAGCTTGGCGCCTGGGTAATGAGCGTGAAAAGTCCCCAAACGCCACCCCATTGGGCGACAATGTTCATCCAAGTCGCCCTCGACGACAAAATCGCTTTCCATGGAACAGCCAGCGTTGATTTGTCGTCACCTCGCATTACCGATGATCCGAGGGAGTTTAATATGTACTCCTTCTCTTTGGGATGGATTCGCGGGTGGTCTTCCGGGAGGTCGTATACAAAGTATAGCCACAAGCAGTACCAAATCGTGCCTACGACACCGCAGAAGTGAAAGACATTCTCCCAAGACGTCGTCTGGATGATGTAGCCGAAAATCGGGTACGTCACAGCCACGCCGATAGAACTGCCCATGTAAGCAGTGACGAACTTGCTTCTCTGAAAAATTATTTTGGGAATTATCTCATCAACGGTAATTTAAAGTGATCAAACTTCATTCGGCGGAATCCATCGTCCGACAAGGTGGCTCATAGCTGAGAACTCGTGAATTAGCAAATTTAATATCCATTGTGTAGGCTCGTCAACTTACCCGGCCAAGCAGCACCAGCGACAATTCCCTGTAACAATCTCAGCGTAATCATTGCGTAGAAGTTGAGATAAGCCGTGAGTGGCACCAACATGCAAGTTATGCATGCTATGAAGTTTGACAACCCAAACACCTTTTTGGTGCCGTAACGGGCTGCTAGCATCCCTCCAGGCAGTTGAGTCGTCCAGTGGAGAAGGAAAAATGCGCTCAAAACCTCGTTCTGGGTCACCGAGTTCCACTTAAAGCCGTCCTTCTCGTATTCGATCTAAAACATTGAAATGCCGTTGGTTGTAAATAATTTTCTAAGACACTCCACCCGAGAGTTGTAACAAACCCCGATAAAGTCGAGCAGCCGTTTCTCAACAGAAACGTAAGTTTTCTCGCTGACGATAACACCGTGACCCTCCGAGACGTTGTAGAAAGTTTCACTGCTAGCATTGACGATGCTGACGCACTCTGACATAACGACACCATTTCCCTTGAACTCGGAACTAATCATGTCCACTATGGCAATGTTGATGTTAATTCGAATCATGTAGTTGATGGCAAACCCGAAGAATGTCAAGTACCACAGAACACTGCGAGCTTTGATGCCGACCGACTGTTCCGGCTCCATCTTCGCTGCTACACTGACCGAATTTTTCTGCTACGAGAAAATTTTCAGATTTATTTTTAAAACTCCGAGCGTATTAAATGAATTGATAAAAACAAGTTTTTATTCTCTGCGTTCAAAACCTGTTGTGTGATCGCTATTTTCTCTTGATCAGGTGTGAAATTATTTTGCAACGAGGCGTTCAAGAGAGACGTTGAGCATTAACCTATCACTTAGCCTGAGAGAATTGTCTCGCTTATCAGTTGACATCAGCCTTGTTTTGCATGACTGCCGCGTTGTTTTCGTTTTGTGGGCGTAAAATTATCGGTCTGTTTGAGTTATCGGCGTCAAAATTTATTTTGTACGAACGGTTTACATTAACTCAATCAAAACGCCGAGTGTTAACACAAGCCCTCGAGCAATCAGGCTGGAAAACAAGACAATCGTAACTAAAACCGATGTTTACAAGATTACTGAAATTTACTTAACGGTTCGAGTGAAATTTGGAAACCAATTTAATTAAATCATCATTCAATAACTAGATTACAGATTTTCATTAGCTTATCTGTCACTTCTCAGGCTTTTCACTCGCTTCAGCTTCAACAATCCCTTCCACGAAACGGCTGGGATCCTTTTTGAGTGGCTGCAGCTCATTGTCTTCTTTGCCTTCATCTGCTGGTCTGTTCCACGGCTGAATGCTGGTGTCGTTGAGAGCCATGTAAAGAACCCCGCAGCCCAGCAACATTACAGCACAAATTAGAAAAATCCATCGCCATGCTGTGATGCTTTGATTTTCGAAAGTAAAATAGCCGACAACAATAGGCGACACAAAGCCAGTGGCCGTGCCGAGTGCACTAACGATTCCAAGAGAAATTCCCGCATAGTTCGGCGCAATGTCGACGATACTCGAAAGCGCACCTGTGGAAACGGCGCCGTGCAGTGTCAGCGAAAGCGTCAAGAAGATGATTGCCATGGTGATGTCGCAACCCGAAAAAGCAAGCCCGATAACAGCGAATCCGTTCAGAATCATGCCTGCAACAAAATGTTTCATCCGTTGAAATCGAGTTTCTTTCGGAAGTTAATTAAAACTTACAGAAGAACGTTGCCAAGTTTCTGACATTATTTCTCGACATTTTGTTGTTGCTAAGAAGATAATCGCCAAAGTTTGAGAAGCCGATTGAGAAGGCGACTCTCAACAAGTGCGGAAGTCCCGATAAGATTCCCGTCATCTCGATTCCCCAGCCGTGAATGAATCGAAAGTAGGTTGGGGCTTGTACAAGGAGCGTAAATAGTCCCCAGATGCCGCCCCACTGCGATGCAGCGTTAATCCAAACAATTTTCGACGTTAAAATCGCTTTCCAAGGAATTTCTCGCTTCTTATCGCTCGCCCGCATGACAGATGAGCCCAGCGATTGCAAAATGTATTCTTTTTCCTTCGGGTGAATCCGCGGATGCTTCTCAGGTGAATCGTAAACCTTGTCGGGGGATAAAATTGTTCAAAAATGGTTTTTTATGACCGCTAAATGCTCGATACTCACGAAGTAGAGCCAGAACATGTACCAGATGATGCCGCAAATGCCGCAAGCGTGGAACACCCACTCCCACGAACTGACTTTAATGATGAACCCGAAAATGGGATAAGCGATTGCAACCCCAATCGAACTGCCGAGGTATGCAGACACGAAATTGCTGCGCTCGTTTGGCGGTATCCACTTGGCAGTCATGTGGTGCATGGCCGGCCACGAGACTCCGGTAATGAAGCCCTGCAATATTCTCAGACCGACCATCAAGCGGTAGTCCAAATAGCATGTAAGTGGCATCGCCAAGCACATCACAGAAGCGAGAAAGTTTGCGAAGCCAAAGACGAACTTTGTTCCATATTTTGCGGCCAAGACACCGCCCGGCAATTGCGTCAGCCAATGAACCCAGAAAAACGATCCGAGAACGAGCGACTGCTGATGTTCATCCCATCGAAAGCCGTCACGCTCATACTCAACCTGCGTGACGCAAATTGACATTGACATTGAACGCACTTAATCGAGACTTACCCCCAGAAAGTCCAAAAATCTTCGCTCTAACGACACATACTTCTCGTTCTCAGCTAAATTGATCTCATTGCTGAATTCCGGCGTGGTCGTGAAGTTTGTGTCGATGATGATACACTCTGAGGTCACAATCGTCTTGTTGCTGCTCGATTTTCGGTAGTTCATGTCTATCATATCAACGATAGTGATTGACGCACTAATTCGAAGGATGTAGTTGATGGCGAATCCAAAGAACGTTAAGTACCATAAAACGCTCCTCGACTTCACCCCAACGTCTTCTTCCGTCTCCGTAATCCTCGCCTTCATTGTACAAGCTTTGCACCTGATGACTCGAGCTGCTGATGACAAAACTTCTTATCCCTAATGTCAATAGCTGTCTTTTTCTGCGTTGAATCCACTTTAATCCCAGTCAAACGAACGGAATCTCGACTCGTCTAGTACTCGTCTTCTAGTGATGAAAATCTCTTTTGAACGTCAAGGTTTGCCTTTCCGTGTTTTTGATATGAAAAGCTAATAGATTGTAAATCAGTGAAGAAGTTTTTCGGGCGACAAACAAAAGGCAGCGCTGATTCTGGGGCCGAGTCAACACAGCGAATTGAGACTTTGAAACGACACTAATTTTTGATAATGTTTTTCATGAGATTTTCTAGCACTTTTCTAAGTTTGTGTCTATGCAAGCACTGGTGTGATAAACTTTTCATCTTGTTAGTTTGCATTTCTTCATAGTTTTATAATTTCAAAGTTTGATCTCGCTCTGCTTATCTATTTAGAACATCGTCAAATACCAGACTCTAACGTTGCCCAAAAATGTTTCTTGTCATTCCAGGATATAGTTTTCTTCAACGACGCTTACTCGAACAGCAGCAGCGGTGACGGCAGCCCCGACTATGAAGCAGCCTCAAACTCGTGCGGAAAGTCACCGCAGCGTGGTCAGTCATTCTTGGCGGCTGTCATAAATGCCATACGCAATGCCACGACGACTGCAAAGCCGAATAACGAAAAACCAGAGTCGCCAGAAGAAGATTCGACCGAAATGCTGGACTCCGAGACGGAACCTTGCTTGATAATGGACAATGTACTAGAAAACCTTCCCGACTCGCACTCACAGAATCTGATGTCGACGTCCCAAGCAATGCTTTCGCAAGTTGAAATTCCATCGGAGATGCTGAACAGTGCAGCGAACTGTGACGACAGTTCGCTGGATAATCTTTCGCAGGCCATCGCCAACCGTCAGCAAATCGAACTGCAAACTGGAGCGATGGCAACGAGATCAGCCATGCGACAACAGCAGTCGGAGAGAAACAGCACGTCAGACGATATCAGCGGTCACGAGTCGGTGGGTGAAGCTCCATCGATTGGAGAGTTTTGCACCGCTCAATCTCTTGTCGACCAGGTCATCGAGGTTGACAACTTGGTCACAAAGCTGCTGAAGGTCCTTCGGCTCATCCAAATGGATAACGACAACTGCATTCAGGATCTAGTAACTGATAAGTGAGTAATCCTTGCACCACCAGCCACCCGGTGAAATGTTTCAGTAATGATGATTTACCGTTCGTTTAGGAACAAGTTCCAGGTGTGCAAGGAAGAAGCGTTCGAGAAAGTCGGCGAGTGGGAGATGATTAATCAAAAGTTAAAGTCGGAACTGAAGGAAACAGCGCAGCATTTGATAGCCAAGAGCAACGAGCTGACGAATAGCAAAGCTGAGTTGCAAAAGCATCGCCAGGAAATTGACGTAAGTTGATGATTAATAGACGGAGTGAGAGAAATTTAATCGAAAAACACTTTCGCAGCGACTGAATGAAGACATTTGCAACTTGAGCACTTTGTGCAGTGAGAAGAAGTCAAATGACAGTAACAAGATTGATAAGAGTGAGATTCTCAATGCGCTGAAGGTGTTGCAAGACACCGGAAGCCTTCCCGAAGAAGAAATCGTGTCGCACGTCGTTAAAGCATGCAACGAGGTGAGAAATCAAGAAAAAGTTTCCTCCGAATCGAATTTAATTGAGTGTCATTACAGATACCGGCATTGAAGGATCGTCTTCGTGAAAAGGAACGTCAATTAAACGAGTTCGCCAGCAATGCATCAAACTCAAACGTTGCCATGACCAGCAGCTGGCATCAAGCTATGGCAGAGGCTAAAAGACAGTACGAAGCTATCGATGGAGCTTTAGAGGTAAGCTTGACGTTGATATTTAAACCGATTACAGATTTTAATCGAAAAACTTCAATTTCAGACACTTCACAGTATTCAGAACATCGTAAAAGACTGCCCGGAGCTAGCCAAGATGCAGCGCGACCTCGAAGAGACCAACTTCAACACAATCAATGCCCTGCCACTCGCACCCGCGCTCATCTCGAATGGAAATTTAATGTCAGCCGATCTGAATGCTAATGACACGATGAACAGTGACAATGGAAATGCGCAGATCATTGACTCAGCAGCTTAGCAGCTTTCTTGTGATCGCAGTGAAAATTCTCGAAAGGTCGAGAACTAACTTTTTGCATTTTAATTTCACTTTCGCCAATTCATTGCGAATAAAGTTCCCATGTGATTGTTTTTTTTTATTAATCTTAAGCTGCAGAAAATCCACTTAAATTATCCCCAAGGTCCAAGAGTTACATACGCCTCAAATTATCAGTGTCTACTTGATGAATTCTCTCTCTTCTGAGATTTTCTTAGGAATTTCCTTCGCGTTTTGTTCGTTACTAAAACCGATGTGTAAATTTAACAAAATTTAGAATGACGATGAACAATGCTTGAAAGCTGAGCTCTGAAGCCTGTTCCAGGTGCCAGAAGTGCGGTTCGCTTGGGTAATCGGTGGAGTGACTATGAAAGCAGTGTTGATTCACGGAAGGTTTTGGGTAACTAGAAACACTCTAATGCAAGCCGCGGTTCAATTTGTAATAGTTTAATGTCAATTACACCAGCTTCCAGGTGGAAAAATATTAATGTTCATGTCTTTCGACTTGTTCAAGACAGTTTCTAACTTAACCATCCTTGAATCGCACTCAAAACCTCCCCGCGATCGACCGGCCACCGCCCTTCGCAACCATGGAAAGACTGATTTGTATTCCGAGTGCTTTGGATCTGATGACAATTGTGAATTTGAGCTTTATGAAATCAGTTAAAACATGTTTAAAATTTGGGAGCTTAATGACTAGAAGGAATATAAAGCGACGGAAATCGTCGGCATTAAAATTTAGAGATCTTTAAATTTTTAATGAACTTTTTTCTTTTATGGAGCGCTTTGAAATGTTTTCCATTCACCTCTGATAAGTGTTTCAATTTCGCTTTCTTTCTTTTATTCCGTCACTTTAATGAACCTTGCACGCCCTTCCGAGTGACGCTCGAAATTGCCTTCTAAATCATTTCGAGGAAATTTTAATTACATTTAGGTTTGCATTTTTCTTCCCTGTACACGATTTTTTGTCCTTTTTTCCTTTATTTGCCATAAATTTTTTTAGGTGCCAGATTTTTTACCTTTCGTGCCCTTTTTTATTATTTAACTTATTCTGTGAACGACGAGATTAAGCATTTTCTTCGTGTTTCGCCTTGACCATAAAACAGTCCAGTGAAGTAAATAAAATGAAATAAATTTAAAATCAAATTAAAGTCGTCTGTAGACTTGATTTTGGGGATGGTTTTGGGTGAATTCTTTCCGCTGCTGTGCTTGAATTAGCAGCATTAGGCCGGAGTAGCTGAATTTGATTATCTGAAAGGACCAACGGTTAAGCAAAGTGTGAGTTTCTGTTGTCTTTGCACACGAAGAACTGTTTCGTAAGAAATATCAGCAAATCCTAAAGCAGTAATTACGACTGGTCTGTTTGCTCGCTGCATCGCAACCACCATCAATCGCCGGAGTTCTTTGTTGTGCAGCTTGTACCAGTCGCTTTTATAAATCTTCTCAGTGATTCTCGCTGATTCCATCTTGAGCTGTTCAGAAGCGTACGACAAAATCAAAAGTTCCATGATCGTGTAATTGGCGAGCTGCGAACGTGCAAAGAACTGCACCGAAAAGTAATCGTCGACTTGGAAAATCTCGTAGAACAACAGACTGATAACGACTCCAGATGTCATGATCTGGCAGAAGAACGGAATTGACAGAAGGGTTTTGAGCTTATGTGAGATTCTGATTTGGTGAAATTGCGTTTGATTGCATCGATGTGATGTCAGCACATGTCATTTTAAACCAAACCAACACCAATAATTACCTCAAAAGCTCTTGATGATGCTTGATTATCTCGGAGAAGCAATCAACAGCCGGTTTATTTCCATCCAACGCATTCTCAAAGGATTTTCCGAGAACTGTAAACTCATTGCTTAAATATTGCATCATCAAATTGTAGAACAAACTTGTTGTGATTGTCAGCACTCTGGAGCAGTGAATCATGTAAGAGATAAGAAAATACACGATTTCGTAAACGATTTGCGAATGCGGCGCGAAATCAATCGGAATTAGGAGCGGCATCGGAAAGCGGTACGTCTTTTCTAGCGCAAAGTCCACCAACCAGAACAATGAAAACGCAGCCACAATCAAATACCCCATGCCATGAATCAAAATCATAAAAATCAGCAGCCGATGAAACTTTACTTTCCGCAAGTCGTCGTAACTGGAGTCGAGCTTCTTCGAGTGAGTTGATGAAGTCAATTATTTCAAAGTGTTCCGCGAACTTTGAAAACTGAAAAGATTTTTTTGAAGGATTTCAGTTGGAAACTTGAGAAAGTTTGATTCTCAATTGTTTCACTTGAGTTCAAGGGTGGATTTTGCTTTTCAACTTGGAAATTAAAACCTCGTGAAGATTAAAGAAAGATGTACGCATTAAACAAAATTTAAGCTTTGAACAATTAAGCTTTCTGAATCGATTCCTCTCAGAATTTTGAAAAAATTAAGCTTCAATCTTTTAGAAAGTCTTTTCGTCAGAAAAAACTTTTTTCTTTAAGAAAGCTTCAAGCTTTAAGAAAGTTTCAATTTCAAATCCATAAATTTTCTCAAGACTTGAAATGAAACGAAACATTGCATGACCAAATGAACTTACAAAAAGCGCACACCGCAACTCTCCAAGCAGGTGAACAATCGATGTGCTGGCAATATCACTTAGAGCACGATAATCTCCAGTCATCAACTCATTAGCGATACTCCAGACAATTAGAGAAGCCAAAATTGCAGAGCCAATTCTCAGGAATCTGCTGAACGGTGTAATGAACACTGTTCTCGCTTTTAATTGGATATCCGTAGAACTTTAAGAACCTAAAGTTAAAGTCAAACAAGTCAGTGAGTGTCCTTGTCAAAGTGACTTAGTTGCAGCCAAATATTTTTGATGAACATGTTCAACGTTCGTGATGATACATTTTTAAACTTTGCTATTTAAAACGTATTTAATTTTTTGTTGGCCACTTTAAACGATTAAAGTTTTTTGACAACTTTCGGAAAACAACTTCAAACATAGGAAAACAGAAAGACATTTCGAGTTGGCGTGATTTCCCAGCAACTAGCAACGCCTTTTTGTTCACGCTTGTCTGCATCGCCATGAGAAACAATTTTCCCTCTTTTCTATTTTTACAGAAAGCGGAAATTGAGAAAACGAGAAGGAAATTAAATTGATGAAATCATTTGTTATCGTGAGCTGTGCCATTCTCGTCAGGCTTCAAGTTTTATTTAATTTAGCTAATGTACACGAAACGTAATTAGGTCTTTTGATGATCGGTTCCATAGGGATGCATGATTTCCAGCTCGCCAAGCCATGCATATAAAATGAACATGAAGTAAATGATAATCATGTACACTCCGACGGACCGACGGGCGTAGAAGTTCATAAAAGACATGCCCATGCAGGGGAAGAACAGAATTATAAGAAGGAAAATGTTGCAATTCGGTCCCAAAGCGCCTTCTCGGGTCTTAAATGCGGAAAATTAATTTGTAATTAATTCAATCAAATCGTTTCACTTACGAAAGCTTCTTTTTCCTCGGAGTGCCAAGCTTTGATGATGAAAGTAAGTCCAACGCCAAGGAGAGAATCTGTTGGATTAGGTTGAAGATTAAAACTTTAACAGAAATCTCACGAAACTCACTGAACATCGGACCACCGAAGCAAGCAGCGAACGCCATTTGCGAATAACCTTGCTTGGCCAAGCTTATGTTTGAAAACAAATCGCCGATGCTGTTGCCAATTGCGAGAAACATCAGCCCGACCATCGAGTCAGATCTGTCGGTAATGATTCCAATCGTTTTCATCACGCTGACAACCTCTTTTGCAACGGCGTAAATGATACAGATTGAACCGAGCAAGCTTCCGGCAGCAAAAATGACGTGATACTTTGGCGGACAATCATTTCTCGATGTAAAAAATACTGAAATTGACACGCCGAGCGAAATAACGACGATGATCAGCGATAATGGCACGTAATTGAATAACAGCATCTTTATGTGTCCGGTGACAAAGAGAACCAGCTGTGGGAGGGTGACGATGTTTAGCATGTTCAAGAGCTTCGACCATCCATGGCGTTCTTCGCCGTAGTCGAAAATTGGGATGATGAAATGGAGAAACAGGATGACTGGAGACTGTTGAAGGGAAAGTTGTAAACTAGTTATAATTTCGTCTGACCAAAGTGGCATGGTAGATGAACGAAGTTTGGAACTTTTGAGGTGATGTGGAAACTTTACCACAATCCAAACTAGTTTCTCATCCAAAAGCTGTGCTTGTGCAACTTTCAGTCATTGAAACTAACCTTCAGTGCCATGAAAATCTTGCTAAACACTCCGGACTCCTTCCAAGCCTCAACTTCGATGGGATTGATGGAAGAAACGAATGTCTTGAACAGATGTTTGTTGGGGGTGCTGTTGAAATGAACGTCGAATATCTTGAGAATGTCTTCGTCCATGATCACCGACGAGTCTTTGCGGTTGTGAATTTTGAACTCAGTTGCAACTTCGAGATCTTCTGCAAGTTTCGCCATGTTTTCAACGTTTTCTTCAATGTCCGTGCCTTCTTCGACCTCGATTGAAATCTCGCCTGACAGTTTTCGGTGCAAATCGATGAGCTGCTTTTTGGCTTGGATGTGATCGAAGATGACGTAGACCAGATAAGCAATGTAGATCCCAACAGTGCCAAATCCTTCGATCAGAGTGTAGCCTTTGTCGTGAATGAAGTAATCGATGACGGCCACCGCGAACATGAAGAAAAGAACGTCGCGAATGTAGTTGTGCCCAACAACTTTGAAAGGCTTGATCAAGATGATGCAGCCTGCTATGAAACCGGTGACAAAGATTGCTGCGCCGAGAAGTTCGGTGTAAATGATCTCGGTGTCGCCCATGCTATGAGAAACCGAAGCGAAGATATCTGGAGATCCGTTTCCAAAAGCAAGCAACGTGACACCGGCGAGGCTTTCACTCATCTTGAGCATCTTTGAAACAGCAGCAAGCGCTGGGCAAAAACTTGAACGAAGAAAAAAATCAGTCAAGATGATTAATGGTTCTTTGCACGGCCCTTTGAAGTCCTTACAATTTATCAGCCGTCGATGCCAGGATGGTGAACAGATACAAGCACACCACCATGATGATGGCAAGTCCAGCCACAAAAAGATTCGTGTCATGAACTCCGATTGTGCAGAATATGAATTCAAGATAATCAACGTAATGAGCTGCTCCGTGACACTCGGTGGTGTTTCGGATGAAACTGCAGCGCTCTTGATAAGGGAACAACAAGACATGGGAACACGGTGGCTGAATGAATGGAGAAAACGAATTAAAACTCGCTGATGATCGCTGCAAATGCTTTCAACTTACGATGTGTGACCCGGAGTGGTTGGACCAGTGACGGAAGTTTTTCTCGTTGTGGAACCACTCGTCAGTTTGCATTTTGATGGATTATTTCAGGGAGAAAAGTTGAATCACGTGTTGCTTGGTTTGTGGCTGAAAATTTTCTTAGTGAATCTGGCAAGGGTAACTGAGATGAAACTGAAAACTTTAAAGTTTGTCATTTTCCAATCAAGTTGGTTGACTTGACTCAAGTCACATTTTGGTTGATGATGAATT
>JPYR01000557.1:0-20514 GCA_000775305.1 Belgica antarctica | reverse complement strand
AGAAATTTGAGTTTGTCCACGCGACACTTTTAAACTTTGCACCTCTTAGTTACTTCGTTGGGTTCAAATTACTGGAGCACAAAAACTACAGCAATTTGCGCAATTATTTTTATAATTATTGTTTGTCGAGTCTCGGTTCTCAATCAAAGACTTGCAGTGCTTTCATTGATGACATGCTAAAATTTCTTGTAATCCTGTTTTTTACCACAGAAACTGTAAGTTTAAGTACAATGATTTAATGACAGCTTGAACAATTTCATTAATAATCTTTAGAGATGCGAAAACATTATCTACTCGGTGGAAACGTGGGGTGACAAAAGGTTTCTCAAAGGCCTGACTTCTGCTGTGTACAACGACTCCGACAACGTTCCGCGTTTGAACATCTCTGCGGTCATTCTGGTTGACTTGGAAGATGTGGTTGCTGCAATCGAGTTGAGCTTAAAGTCTGAGAAGGCCGAAACTGACTACGACGTTTCAATGACCCGCAACATTTTAAGAATCAGCAAATATTCAAAAAATCCTTTGGGAAGCTTCATTAGCACACTCATGATCATGTTCACGAAAAGATTCTCAAACTTAACTTTGGAATGTCCGATAAAAAAAGGATTTTACTACATTACGGATTATCCAGCAATCGATGACCAGCTTTTCGCTAAGATAGCTCCAATAAGAAATTTCAAGTGGAAAATCGAGCTAATTGCTAGTGCACAACTGGCAAAATCTACTCGTATGAACAGATTTTTCAACTTGACTCTTGAAGGAGAACTATTGAAGGATTAAATACGAGCGTATGTATCAAGTATCACCAAAGCAATTACCACCGAATAAAAAACCGCATAATAAAAGATCGTGTGATAAAGTACCACCGTTCAAATATCAAAAAAACCGTTAAAAAAATAATTTCCGAGCAAAGCGTCAACAAAACTTCCGTAACGCAACTTTTTTAACGGTTTTTATTGATATTTGAACGGTGGTTATTTATTACACGCTAATTGCTTTGGTGGTGCTTTATACATGCCTTCTTAAATACAGGGCCAATTAAAAATGGCAAATTACAGTCAAAAATTGTTTCAGAACCAATTTAAACAGTTCTCAACAAACATTGGTTCAATGGCTAGTTTCTGATAAAAATTCGCCTGTTGTGGTTGTATTTGACAATAATGCTGAAATTTTTTACAATTTTCTGCGTATTTTCTGCTGTGACGGTTAGTTACAACTAAGTTGATTGCCGGAAATAACTTTTTTTGATTTGACAGAGAAGCAAGAATCTAATGTACTCGGTGACATCATGGACCGACGAAAGATTTGTCAAAAACTTCTTTACTGTTGTTTATAACAACTCCGAACATGTTTCGTGCATAAACATGAGTGGATTTGTTGTTTTTGAGCTGCTGGATGTTCTTGTGGCGATAGATTTCAACTTGAAATCGAACAAAGACCAGAAAGACTACGACGTGTCAATTTTTCGCAACACCTTCAGAATCAGAAACAAAAATGAAGATCTTCTTGGAAACTTTTTGGCTACGATGTTGATCTCGTACATGAGAAAATATTCAACTCTGGATTTTGAAGGATCGGTGAAGAAAGGACCGTTCCGTGTGTCGGCTTTTCCCGTATTTGACGAAGAAAAATTCCCGACAATCATGCCGATAAAGTTCTCCAAGTACAAGATGGAGACAAGTATAAGTTCAAAGTTAACCAAGACATCTCGATTGACAAAGATTTGTAATATAACAATCGAAGGAGCGTTCGTGAAAATAGTTTGAAGTTTGCCTATTGTGTTCAAAGCACCCGCATTTTACATAACACAAAAAAAAAACAAAAATATTTTAGTCTTGAAATAACAATGCATTTATTCTTCAATGAAATAGAGTCGCACAGTTGTTTTTGTAAGAAAGTAAAAGTTTAAAGTTTATTTAATGTAATTTTAATGAGTTTAAACTTTAAATGAAGAGTGTTCTGGTTTTGGTTGAGTGTGAAGTGTGATTGTGTCTTTAGAAAATTTGGTTCAGAAAATCTCAATGTTTCCAAAATTAACCAATAAACCGAGAGTTGTTAAGAGCAGTTAGAGAGTTTTATAATGTGTGAAGTGTGTGGTTTTGCTTGTGTGTAGCAACGAATCCCTGAAAATATTTCCGAGTGGGCCGAAACTTCTGAAAGCTCAAAGAGTGATGGAATTTTTGAATTTTGTCTTTCGCAACAGGATCCGTTGCTTTGGTTCTATTGTAAAGTGATTTGTGTGTGTATGTGGTGTGTGTGTGTGTGTGTGTGTGTATGTTTGTGAGAAATAATATAAAATGAATTAAAAGTAATTAAAAAGTTTTAGTTCAGCTTGTTAAAGTTTATTGTAGCTTTTTTGAGATTTTAAAAATTATTATTTCATGATTAAAACAAAGTGGATGTTGCGATGTTTGGCATGCGGGGCTTCTCCCGGCCCGGACGTTTCTCTCATCAGGCACGCAATGAACGAACAATGTTTAACCCTGGAAAGGAGCGAGAAAAAATGGATTTTAATTAGTTCAATTGTTCCAAAGCTTTAAGGGAATGGTTCACGAAATGTTATCAGATTTATCACGAAAACATTTCGCAAGCGATTTGGAACGTTTCTGCTTACCGTCATCATCTCCATGAATTCTGAATGAGAGAAGGGAAGAGAAAGAAAGAAAAAAGACATGAGTGAGATGAAAAATGATGATCGCCATAATTACTCCAAAAATTACGAGCCATTAAGGTGTTGATCTTATGCGAGCGGGAATTTGCCGCTTTTCCGTTTCTTTTCACCACCTTGAAACTCGACCCAGCCAAGGAAATACAAAGAAAGCGTCTTTGCACTCCAATCCACCCACGTCTTGAGATTCTCGTTTTCATCCACGTTTTTAAAACAAATTTAATTAAACAATAGCGAGCGCCAAATTACGTGACGCAATATTTATTTTCGTTTCTCGTAAAGCCGCAACGAGGTGATTTTTCAATGAAAAAGTTTTCCTTCGCCCCGAAATTGAAATTTCTACTCTCCCGGGTGCTTTCCGGGCGCAGTGCGTGAAAAACAGATTTCAAAGTGTGTCAAAGCGTTTTGTTCATAAAAAGATGATGATCCTATCTGAATTTGAAGCGAGTGACAGCTTTCCATATTCTCGAAGAGTGTGGGAGATTGGATTTAATCGAATATTTATTGCCACAATTGCGGAATCAATTCGTCAATTTCTTTCAACTTTTTCTGCTTCAACGTCTGTCAGATATTGGAAAATAATGTGAAGGCTTCGGCGAAATGAAAAACCAGTTCACGTCACTCTCGTACGTTAAAATAGAAAAATAATGGTCCGTTAATTTATGGCAACAGGTTGTGCGCTTATTTACTTTATCCCCGAGAAAAGATTTTATTATCAATTTTCTTCTTCGCCACTTTGGCAACAACAAATGAGAGAATTTTCTATTTCAGAAGACCAAGGCGAGAAAATATATTAAAACATAAACAAGAACCAGTTGTTTGCTGCCTGAATTGTTATAACTCATTCGGACGCTATTTTTATGCTTGGGCGACTTCAAAGTCACACCGACGTCATGTGACTTGATCAAAGTGTTGAAAACAAGATAAGTCGCGGATTATCAATCGAAAAATAGATTTTAAGAAAACAGCAACTGTGAAAAAAGCTTGAAAACCTCTTATTAGCGAACGTTTCCCTTAGTTCCACTGTTGATAATTCACTTGAAACCAGCTTGATTGAAAGCATAAAAGACAAAAATTGTTTGCTTCTCGCAATCAATCATCATCGATGTCAATAGAGTTTCACTTTTCATCACCAACCGGCACAAATGAATCACCCCTTTGACCTACTGAATCTTTGGAGAACCTTATGGCTGCTGGTTGTTCCACACTTACCGTCAAAATCAACTGTTCCTGAACCGTCACTGTCAATTTCCTGAATCATGCCGTCCAAGTCAGCGTTGGATAATTGATCGTCCAATTCTCTCAAGATTTCTTTAAGGCAAGATGTTGGAATGAAGCCGTTTCCTTCTTTGTCGTACAATCTGAAGGCTTCCTTCAATTCTTTCTGGACTGAAAGTTTAATGAAACAGAAAGTCGTGTTACGGGTGTCTGCTGGGAAATCTTCAAGGCATATCAGTCACTTACGGGCTTCTTCGTCGTCTTCAACAATGAACTTGGCGGCGAGAATGATGAATTCTTCGAACTCCAAGCGTCCTGATTTGTCTTCGTCAACTTCTGTAATCATCTCTTCGAGAGTCTCTCTGTTAAAGGGCTGTCCCATCAATCGGAGGATTTCAGCGACGGTCTCGGTGGAGATGGATCCGGACTTCTGGGAATCGAAAGATTCGAAGGCCTTGCGCAAGACTGAAATGGAACGGCATCGTGAAAATTTTGTTCACACTTCGATTTACTGAATGAATTGCTTGGATAAAAAGATTTCGTCTTGAAAACCCACTCGACTCATTATTTTTTCAATTGCGTCGCACAAAGCTTGTTTACTAAATGATTTTCTCATAACGACCGTTGAACTCGGCCTTTCATTTCATCGCTTGACCGATTTATGTGTCTAGCTTCCGAAAACACGAGAAAAACAGCCACTAAAGCCATCATCAAAGAAAACTCGTGTATCGCTTTAGCGTACACGTTGAAGTTCGTTAATTAAAAATACATTTTCCGGCAAAATGATTTTTACAATTTTACCCTCCACCGCGTTTTTTTCAACGCCGATGATCGCAAGACGAAGAAGAAAGCGCAAAACAAACATATTCTCATTTGTCATCGTAGACATTCATATCATCATCGTTTGGTTGATGGGATAAAGATTATTTCAATTTTTTTCCGCCACTCCTTGCTCGCCTCCCAACACGATAATTATCAACAATTTCACAGATTTTTCTCGCTTCATCAATTTTCATGTTAAGCGATGAGTGCGGCAGATTTGGCTGGCAAGTTGAATGAACCCCTGATGGGTTTTTGTTGTTTAACAAGATTGTGCAAAGGCAGAAAGTGTATTTCAGTGGATAGATAATTTGAACAGGGATAACTTCAGACCAGAAGGTTTTAGCATTTGTAGTGCATCTAATTTAGAACAATGTTTTAGCACAAAAATGATGACGCACTAGGTTATTTCTAACCTAAGCTTTGAATAGTTTAGAACAACAGTCTAGTACAACAAACTCAATTAAAATTTTTGTGCTAAGAGTTTAGTACATATTAGTACATATTATGAAAAAACTATCAAATTAATAAATAAATATGCTCAATCAAAATTGTAAGACACCTGATCTCGTTAAAACAGCCAAAATGCCCTTGGTAATTTTTGTAACTTTCACGAATATCGCATCCCTAATCAAATCAATCACGTGCATCCAGCCGCTTTCAGAGATAATTTCATTAACTTTTTTCCAATCGATGCGGTAATCCTAACTACTCAGGCATAAACCTTCACGTTGCTTAATTATATTCCACCCCGTGTGCCCCCGCCCTACCCATGTCTGCATTGCACAAAAAGCGCGCCACTAATTAGCACGATATTTATCACACGTGAATGAAACTTTATGCAATGGAAAATTTAACACACTGCTGAATCTTTTTCCGCTCTTGATTTTCCATCACTTTTTATCCACTTTATGTGAACGTCATGTTGTGTATTCAATTTGTGTGACATGGCGGGAAGAAGAGTGAAGCATAAGATGTCCAAGAGAGACTGCCAGTTTGGCACAGTGCCAACGATGCTTGCCTTAAACCTTAAACAAATGCTTGATGGCCAAATACTGTCGTAAGGAAGTAAAGTTTATGTGTGGTGTCTTCCTTCCCATCCGATCCGCATGATGATGATGAGTTCGGGGGGAGAGAAGCGTGAAAAAGTGAAGCGGCCACATTAAATGAATGAATATGATTGATGCTTTGGGAGGTCATCAAAGATTAATGGTCTTTAATTAAGGAGGCAAAAAGAAGATCCGAAGATTTCCTGGCCGCCACAAAAACAGTTTCGAGTCGTAGATGAAACAATGAACTTTCCATTAATGACATTATTTTCATTTCCGACCGAAAGTTGCTTATGCTCCATTTGAGCTGCCTTTTGATGTGCTTTTCCGTTCTTTTTCAACTGTTTGTTTTATGACTTAAGACACAACACCGACGACGACAAGTTTTTTTTTTGTCCAAGAAATCAAAGCGAAGAAAATAAATAAATGGAGCAAATTATAACTTGACACGTTTTTCCTTCTCTTCAAGATCCATTTTTTCCTTCTGCTTTTGCTGTTTTTCAAATGTTTATGAAATGCTTCTCTTATTTTTAGTTTGTTTTTTTTTGTGCGGGAAGCTAGTGGAAGATATTGATGACTCATGTAAACTGATAAATGGCTTGATGGGATTTTCTGTTTTCCTTCCATTTGAGCTCCATTTCGTGATTGATCCGATGAAAATCTTTTTTATACGCAACCAATTAAAATTAGATCACAACATATGGGGACGACTCGAAGTCTTTTCAGACTTTTTATAATTTTCCCTTCTCCGTTTAGATCCGACCCACATCATTTCCAACTAAATCTCTCTTGTCAATGAACAGTCTTCAAAATTTTGCTTCACTCATTCGGCGTTAAATCTTTCTCGGAGAAGAATTTTCCATTTAAAAAGTTTTCCCATCTACTCAAAGCCATCTTTCAAAAACGAAGAAGAGTTTAACGAAAACCAGAAATCTTGCTGCCATTTTAAACAATAAATTGAAAGTGACTTGTCTGTTTAAAAACATCAGATTCTGAAGCAGTTTCCAGTAAACTTTCGCATCAAAAGACTTGTTTATCAGACGGTTTCCAGTTCCGGCTTGCATTAGAAGCATCCGCTTGGCAAAACTTTTATTTTGCTACCTCGAGATTTTCACTTGACGATGGGAAAAGTTTTCTGTTTCATAAGAGACGGTCTTGAAAATCTCAAACTAACCCAATTTACTTCACATGTCATTTCACGACAAACAGTTGCAATACATGACACATTTTATCATCAAAGGAGAACGCTTCGAAGGAGCGAGAGAGAAATTTTATTGTCAGTTAATTCTTTTAGCAGCTTTAAATATCTTTTATGTGTTTCAAGCGTGTTTCTGGGGCGAAAAACTTGTTCAAAAATTTGGACGAACGGGTTTGACTTTAATCGGCACTTTGCACCTCGTTAAACGTCGTTTTATCAGCAAGAACATTTTTTGGAGCGAAGAAAACATATTTTTTAATTGGAAATCAACCGAATTGTGTTGGTTGAGATGATAATCGGTTATAGAAGTTGCTTTGAGAAAGCAATAATTCAAAACTTGGCTGGCAGAAAAAAAAAGATTTTCGGCTACTTGATCATCTCAAGAAGAAGCAATTGAAACGAATTTTTAAACGTTTTCTTTTTATCCTTGCAACAAAGTTTCGATTTCCATAAATAATACTCACTGGCGATTTGTTCTGGTGGAAGATCATCCTATTCGGTTCGATGGAAGAGTCGTGCAAAGATGCAAAATAAAAAATCTTCTTTTAGAAAACTATAAAATATTTTCAGATTCTTTTTTCTAAAGTTTCACGTTTCAACGATGGTTTGTACAGCTTCCACATTTTAAACATGTTTTACTTCAAATTGGTAATGATTGAAGGCGTCGATGGATTTTCAGAAATAGACGATAATTTTGTTAGAATGTAGCAATTAGGGCGGTAATAAGGGCCATTGATTTATTTCTCCCAGCCTTCAGGCGCTAGAGAGAAGTTGCAGAACTTTGGGTCTTCACACAATTTTCCACTAAAAATCTCTTGAATGAATAAAAAATCTGCCCGGTTACAGTGCACGGTTCAAAGCAAATATCCCAAGCACAAATCCTCAACTGTTTAGCGAATAAATAATGCCTGATGGAAAGACAAATATTTTAGTCGAACAACTTCCAGGACTTTTCCTAACTTTGTTTGTCTTTTCAGCCCCGATGTTTGGCTGGCTTTGGATCAATCTCTGATGGGAAAATCACTCGACGCTTTGATCCAATTAAATCAATTTCCCAAGCGATTACTTTTCTTGTCTATTTTCACCGTGTTTGTCGATGGTGCTTATCCGTTAATCCAACTTCCAACTCATTACCAAAAGAAGCTCAAATTTCATTTAACTTCTTCTTCTATCTTGTTCACTAACCATTTTTTCTAATTAAATTTATTTAAGGCCGGTAACGAGCGAAAAAAAACTTAGATCACGAAATAAAATTTAATTAAAAAAACTACAACTTGGTCTTGCTAGACTGAGACTGAGAGACTCGGAAGGAAGCAAGATTACTGTGAAACTGGCCGACCAACTGATGATTTCAGGAAAATTTTACAATCGAAGAAGCTGCTGAACGGGGCTGTGGTGGTGTGCATGGAAATATATTTCGACAATTGTTGTATTTCTAGCTGCTTTCGACGATTCTTTTTTATTATTTTCTTCTTTTCTTCTCTCTCACTCGACCATCGACACTACTAGGCAGCCCAGCAGCGCGCGTACACATTTCTACAAATTTCAATTTTTTTCTGTTTTTCATTTGAGAAGCAAACAAAAATCAGTTTCAAGATGCTATATTTTCCTTTTTATTCACGCATAATTTCTACGAACGTGTTGGATCGTCGCGTCTCCGCTGAACAGCATCGGCATTGAGCGTGGAAGACATTTCGTGCCATTTTCGACAGTTTTTTCATGTCCATTGAGTCAAAAATAAAACGGAAAAGTTTACGCTTCTAGTTGATTTTTCCATTGAAAACTCGACTCGTCGTCTGCGATGACACACAGCAGCAGCAGCAGAGAATAAAACGTGGCTGAGCTTGATGAGAAATGTGTGTGTGGGTTTCATTTATAAGACAAACGATAATGAAAATCCAGTATAAAGTAAGTGTAGCTTGGGAAATGATTTTCGAGAAAATCTTGCGGTCGCGAGATGAATTTTCACAGCAGATGCAAAGCGCTCGTCTGATGACACCCAATCAGCTAACCCACCAGCCAGCCACCCCGACCAACCAGCGTGACCTAAATGCCTGTTGAATCTCTGACCATAATAATTTAATGAGATTCTCTTTCGCAACGCTTTCCCATAATACGGCGGCGGCTTGCAGCAGTTCTTTCTGCATCGCGAACGGAATTTGATTTTGCGGGAAACGATGCACAAACATCGCGGAAAAAGGAAAACGATGAGATTCATCGCATTGCGAAAATTGATTGGATGGCTTTGCCAAAGCGGTAAAACCAACTATTGCAGAATCATGATTACGATGATTGCGCGAATTGATGGTTTTTGCGTGATTACGAAGGTTCAAATGGGAATAAACGCGGGATTAATTAAGAAAGTTGTGCGATGGAACTTTTCGTTTATTTATTCAAGACATATTTTTTCACCAGTTTAAATTCCCAGTTTCCAACTAGTTTCCAATCACTAAGCTTTGCATCGACATTTTTACCTAAACCGACTTGTGAAATGTTTTCTATCATCCGCACTGTACTTTATCTCTGCCATAGCAACTCATCAAACTGATCTTTGCAACCGTTTTGCAAAAAATCGTTTATTAATTCACACTTCCAACACGTTTGAAAGCGATTAAATCTTGATACGCCGTGCAGATTGCCTCGGATGACTAAACGACGTGGGTCGTCAATCTTTCTGGCACACACTCAAAATTAAGTGCCCGTCCGTCAATTTTATCTGCTGGGAAACTACGCCCGATATGAAGTTGATTTCACTGACGGAAGTTAATATAATCGACCCGCGATATTCCCAGCCATGTCACGTTGAATTTTTAGAGTTATCGTGCTTGTTCAACGTTTAAAGACGACACTTGTGAGTCCCTTTCATTGTTTCTGCTTAATTCAATTATAAACTCTTTATCAGCGATTTTTTATGCCACGAATGACTCACTGTTTTAATTGTTTGCAATCTTATCAGTCATTGTTTGTTGGTACTTTATCGTTATCAAAACCATTTCGCAGACATTTCTCGGCTTTAATCGAACAATTTGTCAGTCCTGCAGTCTCGTTTCTCATTCCGTCGAGTGAATTCAAGTGATTAAAACTCTAAAAAGTCAGAGAAAATGTTCCAGCTTAATTTTTTTGCTTCACTTCTGCTGCTTATGCTGCTGCAAATACACCATGGCAAGTTTAAAAAGCGTTTTCCGAACGTTTTGCCTTGGCTGCAATATGGAAAAAGTTTTAATTCTTCTTAAATGGCTTCATTACAGCGCGCTCTGAATCTGAGGCGAAAATCGTGGACTCCTATCATCAGGTCTGTGTGATTTTGCTGTTATTTTCTCCACTCGTTTTTACTTGTCGTCTTGTACAAGAAAAATGTAAATAAGGAAAATTTAACTTTCTGTTCTTGTTTTTCTCTTTGGTGAAACTTTCAGGTTTCCATTAGACTTTTGGCAAGTGATGAAGTAAGTAGAGTGAAACTGAAACTAAACACGGGCAAAGTCGTCTTCGTGCGAGACACGAGAGAAGTCAAAACAAAACTTTTTGCCCCGAAAACTTAAACCATTTGAACAGCAAGTGTTGCTTTCTGCTTTGCAGCCATTTGGAAGCGGTCACATTTGCTCGGGAACTCTGATGTCAAACTTCACAGTTATCACCGCGGCTTCGTGCCTGCTTAATAAATCCGCAGTTAATGAAGACGAAGAGATTCCGTTTTACAAGGCTGAAGAGCTTCGAGTCGTCATGGGCAGCTTGAACCTGGACGAAACAAATGAAAATTTAATTCAACAGCATTCAGTTCTAAAAATTAAGATTCACGGGCGATTCAACCAACGATCATACCTCAACAATATTGCGTTACTTGAAGTAAGTGCTTTTGGGATCAATGTTGTTTAAGCTGTCACGAGTGCTTTTGTGTAAATTTCCTTCAATCAGATCACAAAATTTGTCATTTCTCTGTGAAGATTTCGCGGAATCAAGGCAACTGATAACGCTAATCTAAATTGCAAGTAATTAACGACTTGAAAGAAGCATTGCGTCATGAACTGAAACAATCAAATTCCTGCTATAAAAACTTTAAAATTGATTACGTTCTCTGTTCAGATCGAAACTGTCACTTTCGGAGCACTTCCGATAGCCATTCGAATCATCTCCAACAAAAAAGTCGAACCAAATGCGTCATGCTTCGTTCTCGGATGGAAATCGGGTAATGTAAGTGTGGATCTGTCAATATTTGTGTCGATGAACAGCTCTTGAACCTTTCAGGGTGACATGAAGAACGCTTTAATGCGAGCAGATGTGAGAATAGTTCCTCGTGAAGTATGTGACCAGAAATGGCCGTTTGCAACTTTCTGTTCAGCAGAAACGCAGCCAAACTTCGACAAGTGCGTTGGTGAGGCAGGATCTGGAGTGATTTGTGGAGGGCTTCTTCAAGGCATCGTTTCGAGAGGATGCAACGGGGACGAGATCGCACAATACACAGATGTCTCACAAGTGTACAACTGGATCTTTCTTTCACATCTGAGCGAAACGCTGAAAATGATCGACAACGAGGTCATAAAGTACGTTGTGTTCTCGGCCTTAGATTTATTGGCGTATATCATCAACAGTCCAAAAATTGCTGATGATTTTGAAATTGTTAAATTTTTATTTTAATCATGACTTAAGATGCAATTAAATAGTTTTTACGAGCTGAGAGCAGCTTTTTTCTTCCTCCATAGTTTCAGCGTGAAGAATCGTTAAAAACTTTTTTACTCCGAACAGCTTTTCAGCAGAAAACATGTGACACGGAATTTTTCGCAAACTATTGTGAGTGAGAAATGTGCTGCAGATTCCAGAAAAGCGCTACGAACAGCAGCAAAAGTGGTTGCAATTAGCGAAATGCATTCTTGTGGGTGTCGTAAAACGTTCGCAAGCAACCGCTGCTCAAATATTCAGAACGCAACTATTTCGCCATGCAAAAATTGGTTTCTAATTTATGGTGAAAAAGTGAAGTTCTAAGGTCGCCAAAGTGTTTTTCTCGACTCTCTTTTCCCGATCGTGTCATCTTTAACGCTGTTTCTTAAGATTTTCTCTGTAGACTGTCAGTGAAGCGTTTTTATAGGGCAGTTGACGACTTTTCCGGGATTCGTTGTGCAGTGATGACAGTTCGTTGGCTACAAATCCGTCAGATCACTGCCGTCTCGAATTGTTTACAAGAATACAAAACAAAGTTCAAAAACAATTCCAAGCTGCCACGTCACCCTTAGACGGCACCGAGTCGTAAACTTCGAGAAATTTGAAAAAACTTGTTTCGAAGCAGAAACTATTATGACTTATGCTAAGTCCTCGTGGGACTCTCGTCAGATGCTGTGAAGTGTGAACTATTTTACAAATGCTAACAAATAATTTATGACACAAGCCAACTTTCTCATCCAATTGTCGTAGATATAATAAAAGGACGATTTCCTTCGCTCGCTGCCTGTGCTGGTTCTCGAATAAATTTTCATAAACAGGCAAAAAGTTTTATTTTTGCTTTCTCTCAGCACAAATTTTACTGTAATTTTGTGCACATGGCTTGAGAAAAACGCTTCATAATACTCGAGAAATTATTATTTCATTATTTCGCTATAATTCAAAAATTTATGATGAACTTTTCTTTCTGTCTCGCTTTCTTTCTTTCGTCTTCCTTCTCCCGAGATGGAGTTTTGACATTCGCAAAGTTCGAGCGGGGGAATCAGGGCACCGCAGCTAGGGCGAATAAATGCTAACGCGGAACGAAAGTTGAGAAGGAAATCATTCTTTTCCTATTTAGCGATTAAACTCATGTCTCGAAGAATTATGGCCACAATAAATCAACGACTTGGAAATCTCATTTTTTTATTACGAGGCCCATTTACGGCATAATCTGACTCATCACCATGAATTAGAATTGCAAACATCTTTAACATTTCTAAAATGCGATAAACAAATTGGCATTTTGTTGTTGTGGTTGGCAGTTCATAATTTTTCGTTTTCTCATCACTTTCTTTGCGATGGGGGATGAAGCAATGGATCTACAGATAGAAAAGAAGAAAGCCATCCAACCAGCCGTGGAAAATTACTATAAAATTAAATTATTATTATCCTTGGAACGATGTGGATATGTCGAGGGCGTCCATTTCTTTCGTGTCATAAATTTCAACCCTCAACGCTTGTTCTCGGGCTACAAGGAATCAGCAAGCGGAGAGCGAAAGTCATTCAAAACACTCCAAGTTCACGTTTTGCAACCCATTAAGAAAATCTGAGTCAATTTTCTTGTTGAATGGCACACTCAAGAGCGGAATATTAATGTTCGCAAATCGCATTCATTTAGCAATTAAAAGGCACTTTGAGTTGTGCCTGCTCGTCCCGCACGTGGCATCGTCGTCTTTATGATTTTTTCGTGGAAATATTTCGCTGTCTTGTCTCATCTCCCTTCTGTGCTGCTTCTTTACGAGCTGAATTTATTGTTCTGCTAAATAAAGAATCGCTTGAAGTTTTCGTTTGAACGTCTCGGCAAAACCTTTACTAATGAAAAATTGCGGCATTGCCGGAGAGTGTCCGAGAATCGATGCAATTTTCACCCGAATCAGCACATCTTACACTCTGTTATCAACTGAGAGTGGAACGAATAAACTTGCTGATCTTACGTGAAATCTTACGTCGCACATGTAGAATGATGTTAATTTATGATATCGTTCAACAAATAAAAGCGAATATTGAAAATTTCATCAAGATTCCTTTTCTCATTTGCTACTTTTCACATTTACAGTCGATTTCTAATGAAGCTGAAAAACATTTTACAAATCTATTGTATTCTATTTTTATACAGTTTTTTCATTACAATCGTGAATAAAAAGGTTCGAAATTACTTTTTTTTTCATCACAACAGCCGAAATTGGGAAAATCGATCGTTGAAATCAGCTTTCGCGATGGAAAAATTCCTAATTAAAAAACAAGACGTCCTTCAATGGCTTCGTTAGAAGAAGAAAGCATCAGATTGATAAGCGTCAGCTTGTCTAAAATTCAAACTCGGTGGAAAAGCAAGATTATTATGAACGAACTTCGTTGTTTTTCACATGATTTCTGTTTTCATCTCGCCGAATCTCTCTCCGAACACAAACACTTGGTATTAATAAAGAAAAAAAGAGTCATTCTCGCTACTAAGAATAACTTTTTAATATTTTCGTCAAGCCTGCTGATAGGGGAAGACTTGCAAGGTGTCAAATTAAAATCATCTTCCTTTGAAATTCTCGTCGTTTAGCAAAATCATCGTGAAACGTCATTTCTCGTTACTGGTATGCAAAATTTCCCGTGCCAAATCCCATTTTCCTGAGGTATTCAAATCAAAAGTACCTGCACGGGCTTGATAAGACGAAAATAAATACGTTTTAATCAACATTTCCGCTCATTCCGACCGAGATGCCCACATTGAATATGTCAACCGCAAACATTCAGCAAATATGAATCAGCTTCCATCTTTCTAACCCACTTCTCAAAGCCGATTTCCATGACATTTAAAGCGCTTTCCACCAAAAAGGATGATTCCATCAAAGTTGTCAGTCGCTAGTCGAGTTATTAAAATTTAATAAACTCTTTTTCAATTTGACGAGGTAATTTAAGAAAATTAAATTAGAGGTTTTGCCAGAAAGCAGATTTTGTTCAACTTTAGTTGCTGTGCAATTTATTTCCATATAAGAGCCACACAAATTTGATTAAAATTTGTGAAACACGAGTGCTAAAGGGTTTTCCCCAATTTCGTTCTGTTCATTCTGTTGGTGAACAGTGGCGTGATAATTTTAATGCAGCACTGGTGATAGTTTTGAGTGAAATTGTATGAATAATGATTCAGCAGTGCCAGTCAGCTTAGGTTTTCAGTTATTGAGAAGTACTTGAGACTTATTAATTAACCACAAAGTTTACAAGCACGTGGATGCTCAGGATTTCAAAGCCGTCTTTAAAACGAATCATTCGAAAATAATTATTCCGTTCGAAGAAAACGTTTTTGGTTGTGAAAATCTTTGCAAAATAAACAGACTTTAAGCACTGACGCGTTTGCTTGTTTCTTATTCTCATAATTTATCAGCTTTTGTATTGCAAGAATATTCAAATGTAAATGGAATGAATTTCCACACTCTCAGAACTCCCACTAGTTTAGCATCCCATAAAAATCTTGCGACCACAAACTCGCATCGCATTTGAACAAACAATTTTTTGCTTTTTAAGAAAACAAACGGAAGAAAAGTTTATAAATGAAATATTGCAAGAAATTTCTCTTGTGAGTAATTTTTCATCGTCGATGTGGCAACAAGAAATGGAGCGAGCGGAAGAAAGCCGAAAGAAAAGCCGGCGAAAGGCACACGCGAAAACACTTCTGAAACTTCAATCTAGCGCGGTCCAAAGACGTAATGTTCATGAAAAACTGACTTGATTGCATTCTGATTCAAAGAAGACCGAAAACTTGATTTCTGAAATGGCTTGTCATGTGCCAGTCTGTTATGTCAAATTCTGCCAGACTTAGCAATCGGCAAGAATGTTCGACGTCACTGATTGACAGCGCCTTTCTCTAAAAATCCAAAAATTGATGCGAACTTTTTATTTGTTGCCGCACTTCTTCTTGGCTGCAGAGGGAGAAAAAATGGCACACCGAGTGTCAGAAAGTTTATTTTCGTTATGGAAACAAATTTTCTCGAGAATTGCTTAAATATTCATAACTTCAAAACAACAAATTATCAATCACTTCTCTCCCTGCTTCCTCGAAAAATCTCAAAGTTCATGTGGACAACTTTTTCATGACTGGCAAACAACACAAAAACTTTTCATTTTCGTGATTGAACGACAAAAACCATTTAATGTATGAGTGTACCATGAAGCGGGCTGAAGTTCAGCGAAATTTCATCGTAAATTGTGATACTACGCTCGCCAACGCGATCAACGCTGAAACGATCTTCTCTAGCGCTGGCGTTTAATGTAAACTGACAAATATTTGATTTTAATGAGGCAAGCAAAGTCTTTCATGATCCGCCTTTGACTTCATGTGGGGAATGAGTTCTAGCAGGTGAATGTAGCAACAGTCAGCAATGTTTGCATTACCAGATTATTCAGCTAAAGCATGAGATTGGGCGAGATGGCAAGTGAATTATTGGCTGTGGTGGGCTTGAAGGGTCAAGAATGTGAATTTTAGATGTTTTTCAATGTCACTGACATGATTTTCTGTTGTGTATTGATACTGAGATGAAACTACTGTAAATTAAGAAGGAAAAGTGCTTGTTTCAGTGCTGAAATCATTCATATTTCCTGAAGCATTATTCCTATAAACACTTTCAACATGGAAATAACATCCACAATTTGATGCATCTCGCATTTCAAAGCTTAACGAAATTACTTCTCCAGAATCCTTTGTCTCATTTGTCTGATTAGGACAATGAACTGCTAAACACATTTTCCCTAATGCTTGCTTGAAGAGATGCGGTGTTGAGGGTGGAACGGAGAGAGATAATTAGACACATGGAGTTAAATTAGCCTTTAATCATATGACTTTCATTGCACTCGTGGGTGTTAAACGTATTAAGCCCGAATATTATCAATATTGAATTTACACAATCAAAGCGAGACTGACGAGTGCACAGTCACATGTCCATTAATCTTTTGCCAAACCAACAAGCTTTATCTCGGAAAAAAATGTTTACAACACATCCGTGGTTTTAATTGATAAGCGAAAAAAAATCTTTTTCGCTGGAAAATTCAGTATTTTTCGACAGCAATTCAGTGTTGCGGTGGCTTTTAGAGATAAACAATCAAATGAACAACTCGTGAGTAGTTGAAGAACTAGATTTTAATGGAAGCACATCTCATTTCGTGCCTGTGGTTTCCCCAGAAACTTTTCACACAGAAAGCTGAGCCGCCGGCCCTCGACGTCACCCTTGAACTTTAGCAAAAATGCAAAACGTTACCGGAGACGGAAAACTGAAAATGTTGAAGAGTTGAAGAAGCTGGTAAGTGGTCGGCAGAGATTTGGTATCGAATTTCGAGGAAATTAATTTCCACGTCGTGCGGTCTCGTGATATCGTTGGCTGGCAGAAAGGGTTGAGAAATGGGTCAGAAGAAAGTTCGGGGAAAGGTTCTCGGATTTCAGATCGTTACTCACGGAAGAGTGAACCATTAACCTTGTTAAAATCCATTTAAAGAAGCGAAAGGTGAAGCCGGAAAATTATGGAAATTCTCGTTTAACGGAGTTTTTGAATCGGTCGTGAGGCTTTCAAAACCTTAGACTCGGGGGCATGCGCGCAGTCAGTCACAAAAATTCGATTGTTATTGTTCACATCTTTCTTTTTACCTCGAAATAAAATCCATTGACAATAATTCAATTCCAACTGGTCACGTGTGTTCTCCTCGGTATCGGCTGTGACGTCATTTTATAGACACAATAAACCCTTCGAAAATGGAAGAAGAACTCAAGATTTTGGTATGTGTTCAGTTTTATCGTTTTCGGTGATAAAGCCTTATCTATTCAATGTCACTATGACTCGAGTGTGTGCCTAAGATACCAAACAAGGCAGTGCCAGTGTTCAGAGACCGTGTTTCCCGCGCGTTGTGACTAATTTCGAAGCAACAAAACTCGAATTGTGCAATTTCTAGTGTTATTGATTGTTTTAATCGGAAAAGTGATTGATTGGAACACAGCAGCAATTTGAGTCATGTGCCAATCATTCATCATACTAATTGACACTCCGATTTATAATTTTAGCAATTGGAATTCGAGTGGATATTGCAGAAGGAAGTTCTGCTGACTCTGAAGCAGCTTCATTCGGTGCTCGTCGAGTGCGCCCACCGCTTTCCCGTGCCTTTGTATGGAAATGAGGGCAAGAAAGTCGACAAGTTCGTGCTCACGTCGGCCCCCGAGCAGTTAAAAGTCGTTGTCACGTTGACTGGCGACTCAATCACCCACTCGGTAAGTCACCAAGCCGTGCTCAGTTCGATGAACTTTATTTAATGTTTATTTACGTTTGCGTTGAATCGCGCCCGCAGGACATAAGCTTCAAAGTGCAACGTCAGCAAAATGTGATACAACGTACGAGCATTACTCAGGACTTCCCATGGAAACTGCAGCAGGTCCAAGACGCAGCGAACCATCTCCAACAAGCAATCAACCACATCGACAACGTCGACACCAATTACACCTTCAAGTCGTCGGAAGAAGTGCTGCACATTCTCTCGAACATTTTGAACGCCCTCCAGCGCGGTCGAACGAGCTTGGTTGTGCCAAAGAAGAAGCCGATTGATGAGCTGATGAAGAGCCGCAACATGAAGAGTCTGTCACCAAACCTCCCCGAAGACCTCGCCCTGAGCTTCTACATCCAAAAGTCGTCGCTCATCTTTGCGACCTACCAGCTGACCAACAATCAAGGAACCATGAAGTTTGAGTCCACCCAGGCGGAGTGTTCTGTTCCATGGTTGAATGAGGTGCTGGTGCTGTTCACCATTGCGTTGACGCTCTGTCAGCAGCTGCGAGACAAGGTAAGCGACAAAATCCCCGCAAATCCCTCCCAGCTAATGAAAACTCCATTCAATTTCGCAGATTTCTGTGTTTTCTCAGTACAAAGACTTCACAGTGGGAAACAACAGCACGACGGCACTCTCGTACTAATAACGTGCAATAATAATAATTGTTGTTGTTTGTTTTTCTCCGTTAAACAACTTTTTCCTTTCCATCCACTCTCGTCGCTAAATCCTGCCTTAATTGCTAAAATATTAAATGGATCGGGATAATGATATAACATTAATTAAGTTCTAATTTAATTAAGTGGAATTTGTCTTCGAGAGAAGCAAAAAAACGGAGAAAAAAATGAAAAAACAGCAAAATTAAATAGAAAAATATTAAAGTCCACCAGCCGGGCATTACCAACAATAATAATCGTAGTGAGCAGGCAAAAGTTCGTAGTGCTGCACACGACCAGTGTAGATTAGGATAAATAAACAATTCGCATTGCTACTACCCTCAATTTCTACTGTTAAGGATTTAAATCGTTAGTTGTTGAATGTAAGTACTTTGATTGCAAATAAATTGAAAACTTTTCTTCACTTGCATTGTTTGCGTTGACCACAAGCGTCGTTGATTGCATTTGTTCCGTTCATTTTTCGAACAGTCTACCGGGGAATGCTATTTAAAGGGCTGTTAAGGCTTACCTGTCAATCTCATTGGGTTTGTTGGCCAGTTAGTGCTGTTTTGCGACTCTTTTCGATGAATTTCTAATTAAGCTATTCAGATTTGTCTGTTCAAAACGGGATTTGAGCTTTTGCAGCGTCCATAAGTCGGTTAATGTAAATGCGTGGGCGTTCGGTTGACGTCAATATATCAAATGTACCTTGGCAAGTAAATTGGAAAGTCACGTTTAACTTCCACTCAAAGTCCATGAGTTCGATAGTTGCCCTCAGTGTCAAGGTTTCCAGATGAAAACCAGAAGATTTTTGTTTCAAATTCCTACATAACTTGAAGGCGCAATCCGGAACAATTATAATTATCATGCACGGGTTCACCGCTGACACATAAAAGTCTCAGAGTGGGTTCATGAGAGTTAAATTACATTTATAAGTGTCATAAATTATTTTCCCGAAAGCGCTTCAAAAGCTATTAAATGCAATGATTGTCTGTGTAGCCTTTTATAACTTCATAAAGTGCAGTGCTAACATAAATAAAACATTTTTCCCCATCGTATAAATTCCAATTTAATTGAGGAATCAATTTTAAGTGAGCGGGAGGGGCGTTAGCATCAGAAATATTGTATCAATACTCAATTATTTCAACACAATTTCCCACCAACTGCCATACACCAATAAATCTCTTCTCACATTCTTTTTTGAATTTTCATTGCAGATTACGTACGCATCCTATATGTCACAATTAAAACATGTTATTTACATTTATTAAATTACTGGAAAATAAAATCCGACAGAGTGCAACACGAGAAGCATTTAATTGACATTAAATTCTTCTGGAGTCTCGAATACGACACAGCTTTCGGGGAAGTAGACTGAGATAAGACGCGACGGAGAACTTTTCCTTAAGTTTTTTGTGTGAAAATTGTCGTTTCAAAATTCAATTAAGCTTTCGTGGAAATGAAATAATTGATAAAGTGCTGATAATGAGAACAGTGGCACTCGTCGTTAGTGTGGAAAGTTTGAATTGAAACCAGAGACAACTGAGTTTTCAGGTGGAAAATCAGAAATTTGTTTGATTTGTGAGGTTATGTGCAAGGTTTCATTCATTTTACATTTATAAAACTAAAAGTTGTAGGTACTAGAATTTATTCTTTTAGACAGTTTAGTACTGGATTATCAATATTTGTTCTTCTAGTTTCTTGTTCTAAACCTTAACAATTTTTAAAACTAACCGTTAAAAAAATAAGCCGTTTTATTCTAGTACAAAGTTATCCTTGGTCGTTCAATCCCTGAATCGAATTTGATGGATCTTCAAACGCCCCATAGCTTATTTACGAGGGCAAAAAAAGCATAAAAAGTTTCAAGTTAATTTAATTTAAGTTTGAGAATAGTATCAAACCACCATGAACACAACCACCATGGACAAA
>JPYR01000555.1:36359-50343 GCA_000775305.1 Belgica antarctica | reverse complement strand
TGTGCAAGAAAAACCTAAACCAACTGCCAAAATAGCAGAAACGATATCAGAAGAAGTTACTCCTGATAAGGTTGTCAAGAAAAGAACCATCGAAAAGAAAGTTGGAGATAAACAGGAGGTCACAGAATTTGTGACTGTTCATGAGCCAAACAAAGAACCAGAAACAACTGTGACTGTTGTTGAGTCTACAGTTCCACTAGAAGAAATTGAAGATATAATACCGGAAGATGTAACTATAACCAAAGAAGAGTCAAAAGAAAAAACTCCTGAGAAAACAATCAAGAAACGCACTATCAAAAAGAAGGTTGGTGACAAACAGGAGGTCACAGAAATTGTAACTGTTCAAGAAGAAAACAAGGCACCTGAAACAGTTTTTACGATTTTTGAGTCAGAAATTCCAGAAGAAGAAATTGAAGACATAACACCTGAAATAATTCATAAAGACACACCCACTGTTACTGAAGAAACTATCATTGAACCACAAGATACACTTACTGAAGACATTGATGAATTTTGTAAGTTATGTTTTTTTTCTTCTAAAACCCAATTTAAAACTGTTTTTTTTATTATTTACGTCCAAAGCTGTTGAACCTGAACTTGTTGGAGATGTGGAAAGACCAACGAAGAAAATTGTTAAAAAGGTGAAGAAGAAGGTCAAAAAAGAAACGGATGACATCGACGAGATTACCAAGAAGCTGTTGGATATGGAAGTTTCCAAAACAGAATTGGAGTCGTTCGAAACTATCGATTTTGCAACGAGCAAAAAAGTTGTGAAACCGAAGAAAGCAGAGCTTATGAAACTTACTCCGATTAAAATTGAGCGAAAACAAATCAAGCCTACGAAACTCATTGTTGTGGAACCAGAACAACCACAGAATATTACACTGCGTAAAACAAAAACAGCACCAAGAAAAGCTGTTGAAGAAAGCAAACTACCGAAAGTGCTTCTGAAGAGTCGAATTGTCAGAATAGAATACCCCCCCACACCGCAAAAACCAAAAATAACTGACATAAATGCTAAAAGAATGCAAGGCGAATTAGCCCGTTCAGAAGAAGAAGAAATTGAGAAAAAAAAGAGTAAAAAAGTAAAGAAATTCAAAGAACCTAAAGACGGAAGACCTGAACTTGAGGAAGTGGATGTTTACGAGGAAGACGAAGTAACAATTCCTGAAGTTTCTGAAGAAATCAGAGCCAAATATGAAAGGAAATCAAAAGAAACGCCGAAGCCTGAAGAGATTGATACAAAGACGTTCAAGCTCGGTAAAGGCAAGGTACCATTTGAAGAAACACCAGAAGAGACAGTAAAACTTAAGAAAGTTCGTGAAAAAAAAGAACCTGAGCCTGTTCCAGAAGAAGAATCAAAGCCTAAGGTTAAAGAAGAAGAATCACCAGTTGGAAAACCAAAAAAGAAGAAAGAAAATGTTAAAATGGAGCCATTGGAGCCACTCAACTTCCCCGAACATGAACCATATGAAAAAGAAATGTATGAAAAAGAACCAATTGAAAAGCCCGTCGATGAAGTTCCTGAAGTTCAGGAATTCTACAAACGCAAACCTAAAAAGAATATCGAACAAGAAGAACCAGCCATCAACATTGTACTAGGAAAACCAAAACCACAAGAGTCATCTGAAGAACCAGAAGTAAAATTCAGAATTCCAGAAGCACCTAAACCTGAAGAAGAGCAGGAACCTATCAAATTAAAGCCTTGGACAAAACCCAATGAAGAAAAAGACGAAGACAGTAAACCAGAATATGATCTGAAAATCAAGTTTGAAGATAGGCCAAAAGAAGATGAAGATTTTGATGTGAAAATCGACGATACACCAGAAAAAGAAAAACCCAAGACTAAGAAGAAAGTGAAAAAGCCTAAAAAACCATCAGAAGGAGATACAGAGCTTGAAAGATTACTTAATCTTGAAATTGAGAAAACAGATCTTGAAACGTATGAAAAAATTGACTTAGACATACCTAAAAAGATAAAGCCAGAATTGGCTGAAGAACAGCAACAAATAATTGAAGAAGATGAAGTAGAAGAGAAACCAAAAGAAAAAGAACATGTGAAGACTGCAGAGCTAGTGCCTGAGGTCAAGGATGAACCAAAAAAGAAACCTCTACGTCCAAAGAAAGTTATCGAAGAAAAACCCAAAGAAGAAACTCTAGAAACTATTTTGCAGCGCAAGTTGATGAGGCGTGAGTTCACAAACGAAACAATGGAAGTTGTTTCACAGGAACCACAGCACGCAAAAACAACTGAAGGTCAAACATCTTTCGAGTCTGAACTTGAAAACATCAGACGCAAGCTGTCAAAGGTTGATTCCAATGCTGATTCTGCTGAAAGCGAAGCTTCAGAAGCTTCAAGCAAGCCAGAAAAAAGGAAAATTAAGAAAATGAAAAAGAAAAACACGGCTGATATGGATGCTGAGCTTGAGCGTCTATTAAATCTGGATATTGATAAAACTGAACTAGAGAAATATGAGAAGATAGATGTGGACTTAGCGAAAAAAGAAAAACCAGAGCTAGAAGAAGTCATTGCCACTTACAAAAGACCCGAAAAAGTTGCACCTGAAGAAGAACCTGAAGAAGAGTTAAATCTTAAAATAACTAAGAAAAAGCCTTCAAAGACACCTGAAATGCCAGAAGAAATCACTTTCAAAAAACCAAAGCAATTTGAATTACCAGAACCAGAAGAGGCAAATATTACTCTCAAGAAAGTGGTACAAGAAGAGCCTAAAGAAGCAGCAGAGGCAACGTTTGAATTGAGAAAGAAACCAGAACATGTCATTGAAGAGGTTGAAGTTGTCGAAACTATCAAGAAGAAAAAGAAGCCTAAGGTTAGCGAAGAAACCGAAGCAGAGATCTCGGTCAAAAAGCCAAAGCAACCAAAAATGCATACCCAAGAAGGTGAAGCATCTTTAACAAAAACTGTGGAAGAGCCTGTTGAAGTTGAGGTCGTTGAAGAAGAAGAACCTCAGGAAGCTGTGTTTGGATTAAAAAAACCTAAACCAAAAACTTTGGTTTCAGAAGAGGTTGAGGTTGTCGAGACATTAAAAAAACAAAAGAAACCAAAAGTCAGTACAGAAGCCGAAGAAGCCGAGTTTGCTGTCAAAAAACCCAGAAAGCCTAAGGTTCAAACTGAAGACGCCGAAGCAACTGTCACCAAAGCTGTAGAGTTGGAAGCAGAACCCATCGAAGAAATTGTGGTTGAGGAAGAACCGCAAGAAGCTGTGTTTGGATTAAGAAAACCTAAACCTAAAACTGTTGTCATAGAAGAAGTCGAAGTTGTTGAATCCATTAGAAAGAAGAAGAAGCCTGAAGAAGCACCTGAAGATTCCATTGCTGAAGCCACATTTGGTCTAAAAGCAAAACCAGAACTGGTAATTGCAGAAGACATCAATGTGGAAGAAACCATCATGAAGAAAAAAAAGCCAAGGGTAACCGAAGAAACTGAAACCGATTTCTCGGTTAAAAGACCTAGAGAGCCTAAATCTCAAAGTGCGGAAGCAGAAGCCACAATCACCAAAATGATCGAAGGGCCAGATGAAGAACCAATTGAAGAATATGAGGAGAAGGAAGAAGCTCCAGAAGAAGTAGTTTTCGGATTAAGGAGACCTAAACCTAAGCATCAAGTGACTGAAGAAGTTGAAATTGTTGAAACCTTAAAGCAAAAGAGAAAGAAGCCTCGAGTATCGGAAGAAGTCGAAACTGAGTTCTCGGTCAAAAAGAAAAGCAAACCAAAGACCCACTTTGAAGAAGCGGAAACAACCATAACAAAGATGATTGAAGGTCCCGAAGAAGAGCCTATCGAAGAGGTAGTGTACGAAGATGAAACAGAGGAACTTCCTGGAGAATTCGTTTTTCGCAGAAAATCTAAACCAAGGGTTTTGCAGTACGAGGAACACGAGGATGAATTCACTATCAAGAAATTGAAGAAACCGCGCAAACCTTCGCGGCCAGAATTTCCTGAAATTACTGATACCGAACACGTAACGTTCAGACCAAAGCGAACTACGCACAAGGAAGACGTCGATCAGGAATTCAAGATTCAACTCGATTCATACGCGGAAGAAGAAATCTCTATGTCAGGAAAAGTTAAACTTAGGAAGCCAAAGCCAGTCTATCATGAAGACTCTGGAGAACACCGTATCAGAATAATACAAGAAATTGACGATGATGGTCCAATTATTGAAGAGATCATCGATGATGATAGTGAGCCAGAAGATACTTTCTATGACGTTGATGAGCCTGACGAGTTCTCTGACAAGGAAACTTTACCAGAAGATCTGCCTGAACATGTACTTGTCAAACTCAAGCGCAAAAAAGAGAAGGCAGCCTACAAGATCAAAGACTACGAAGAAGAATCTGTTTCAGTTGGACTTCCGAAGAGAAAGCAGCGCAGGAAGGTGTCCACATTTGACGAAGACTCGTTGAAGCTGAAATTGAAGCGCCGATCTGCACCAAAATACATCGAAGGTAGTTTTAGCGGACACTTTTATTTCTCTCATCATTATCTCTTGATTCATTCTACTCAATTAACTTTTCTTAAGTTAAGTTCAGCACTTACTCTTACTCATAATATCATTGCACAAACATTTAACGCTCATTCTGCTTCTTAACATTGAGGTATTCTTCTCTAATTTGCCAATCTGTGATTCCTAAAATGTGTTTCCCCCCAAACAGAAGAGAACTCGTTGAGTATCACCAGAGAACTTCGTGACCAAGACATCATGGTATCAATTTGTTCCGTTGTCTCTGACAATGAAGACACATTGAATCTCGTTGAAGGCGAGAAGGTTTACGTCATGGAGCGTTACAATGCTGATTGGTGGTTCATCAAGAAGCAGCTGACCAACGAGAAAGGATGGACGGAGTCGCACAACTTGATGGATGCTGTTAGCTACACTCATTACGTGCAGAAAAAACTTAACGAGAGAATCGATAAGCTGCCCGTGTTTGAGAGTAATTTGAAAAGTGATGAATCTGAGTTATTTAAAACTAATTTTCAATATTTTTAGAACCCGGACCTAACGATAAGTCCCATGCACCGCGTTTTATCGAAAAACTCAAGCCGATCAACACACCAGATGGATACACCGTCCAGTTTGAGTGCAAGGTTGAAGGTTTTCCACGGCCTCAGATCACCTGGTTCCGACAGACGCAAATTATTCTGCCATCTCAAGATTTCCAGATGTTCTACGATGATGATGACGTTGCAACTCTTATCATCCGCGAAGTTTTCCATGAAGACGGAGGTACTTTTACTTGTGTGGCTAAGAATGCTGCTGGATTTGCGTCAAGCACTACCGAACTGACTGTTGACGCAGTCTCTGATAATGACCGATCGGAAATGAATTCACGAAGAAGTCAATCACGTGAGTCGTCATTGGCTGACATTCTCGAAGGTATTCCACCGATCTTCTCGAAGAAACCTAAAGTCAGGTGCGTCGATGAAGGCACCAATGTCATTCTCGACTGTCGCTTGATTGCAGCACCAGAACCTGAAATAACGTGGCTTTTCAACGGCAAAGAAGTTTCGACCATTGAAAACATCAAGGTCGTCACCAAATCTGATAATCACATGTACTGCACCGTTCTGCAAATCACAAATGTTCTTAAGAAGCAGGAAGGTGTTTACGAAATCGTCGCCAAGAATCGCGAAGGTGAATCTATCTTGCCAATCAAACTCAAGGTTAAGACCGGCGAAAAAGAAAAGCCCGAAATCCTTGAACCGTTGAAGAGTGCTGTGATCAAAGAAGGCGAAACAATCACTTTCGTCACACAAATCACTGGAACTCCCACACCAAAGGTTCAGTGGTTTAAGGATGGGAAAGAAATCACCGACAACAAGAAGGTTGACAAAGATGTTCACTCGATTACTGTTGCGGCAGCTACTGATGGCGATACTGGCGAGTACACCCTTAAGGCTACAAACTCTGCTGGAACTGCTTTCTCAGGATGCACACTGACGGTTGTCGACAGTGGCGAACACTTTGAACCACCAATGTTCATGGAACGCTTTGAAGAAGTCACCGTAAAGCAGAATGCGACGATTGTATTGACTGCTAAGGTCAATGGTAACCCAGTCCCTGACATCACATGGTTGAGAAACAACAAACCACTTCAGCCATCCGAAAGAATCAAGCCCGAGTTTGATGGAGAAAATCTCACTTTGACGATTCTCAATGCTGACTCGGAGACTGATTCCGGTGATTACAAATGCATCGCCAGCAACATTGTTGGTAAAGCTTCGCATGGTGCCAAGGTCACAATTGATGTAGACAAAGTCAAATTCACGAAAACATTGCACAAGACTTACACAGTCGAAGAGAACCGAACGACCACACTTGAGTGTGAGACTTCCCATTCAGTCCCAACCAGATGGTTGCACAAAGGCAAAGAACTCAGCGGAATGGATCACAGAATCATCGTTCACGAAGCTAGAGTTCACAAACTGGTTATCAAGAGTACATCCTACGACGACGCTGGTTCTTACAAGTGCGTCATCAAGGACCAAGTGACCGACACCGAGTTGAAGGTGACGGAAGCTAAGCCAGAATTTGTCAGAAAACTCGAAGATCTCGAGTCAAATGAACTTGAAACTGTCGTGCTTGAAGTGGAGATCACTTCGGAGACTGCAACAGTTGCTTGGTACAAGGACGGCGAAGAGATCAAGCCGAAGGAGAACAAATTCGAAATGGTCAAGAAAGGAAAGATTCACCAACTGGTTGTCAAAGATTGCACCGTTTACGATGAAGGCGAGTACACTTGCGTGCTGTCTGATCAGGAATGTTCAGGTGACGTCACCGTCATTGAATTACCACCGAAGATTCTCTATGATCTTGAACATTTAACAATTGCACAAGGTGAAAAGGCAACGTTCGAGGTGGAACTCACAAAGGGTGATGCATTGGTTCGCTGGTTCAAGAACGGAGAAGAAATTCAGTTCTCTGATCACGTGCAGTTAAGAATCGACGGCAAGAAGCAGAAGCTTAAGATCTACGACGCTGAGCTGACAGACACCGGAGAATACTCGTGCATTGTAGGAGATCAAGTCTCGACGGGTTCGTTGACTGTGGAGAAGCCTTTGGTTGAGTTTGTCAAACGCTTGCCTGACATCACTCTCGTAACCAAAGAAAACGAAGTCATTTTCAGCGTTGAACTTTCGCAACCGGATGTTGACGTCGAATGGTTCATGAACGGTGAACCCATTACATCGTCCGACAAGTTTAAGATCATCAACGAGAACTTTGTGAAGAAACTTGTTCTGAAAAACGCACAGGAAAGCGATGCCGCGCAATACACTTGCGTTGCTTCGAATGTCAAGACCACAACCAAACTTAAGGTCGAGATCATCAAATCAGCACCAATTATTGCTTTGGATGATTTGAACAAGGTTTACAAGGTCCGCAAGGACGAAGACGTCTCTTTCGTTGTCAAATTCAATGCGACACCAAAGCCCGAAGCCAAATGGACCGTTTCGGAGAATATCATCAATAAATCGAAGAGAGTCGAACCTTCTATCACCGACAGCTCTGCCAGCTTGACTATCAAAAAGATTGTTGAGACTGACGCCGGAGATTACATTATTAAACTGAAAAATGTCGTCGGAGAGGTTGAAACTTCTCTCAAAGTCATTTACATGAGTAAGTTTTACTTTACCAATCAAAGAACAGTCATTAAAAAAAATTTTTTCAGAACCTCCATCCAAGCCGGGATCACCAGAGCCAGTGGAAGTCACTGATGACTCCATCACTCTGTTCTGGAAGGCACCCGATAACGATGGCAACAGCGAAATCATCGAATACATTTTGGAGTACAAAGAAATCAAAGAAAAAACGTTAGAAAATGTCAATGATCTGACTTAAACTTAAATATAATGTTTGTTTCTTTTTGATTTCTAGATGGAAGAAGGTAACAAAGATCATCCACACAACATACACACTGACTGAATTGAAGAAAGACTCGGAAGTGACATTCCGCGTGACAGCTGTAAACGAGATTGGACCAAGCGACCCTTCGGATCCATCGACAGCTAAGATCTCACGACCTGTCAAGAAGGAGAAGCCATTGTTCACCGAGACACTTAAGGACATCTCAGTCGGTCTTAACAAACCACTGACATTGTCCTGCATTGTCAGTGGCTTCCCGATTCCAGAAATCACGTGGTTCAAGAACGATCAAGCTTTTGCATCGCGATTTGTCTCTTATGAGAACCGCCATGCCAAGTTTACGATCGAGTCAACCACAGAAACCACCGCCGGAACTTTCAAGTGCCTCGCCGTCAACGAGATGGGCGAAAGCAGCACATCGTGCACAGTCACCATCGAAGAGAAACCTGTGATTACGATCGACGAGAAGTTGATTTCACAAAATCTTCGAGTATCGTCGACTTACGAAGTGACGGCAACCGTTATTGGTTATCCGTTGCCCAAGGTCTCGTGGTACAAAGAAAGCATGAAGATCGAAACCAATGACGAATACACCATCGAAACCACCAAAACTTCAACCAAATTCACAATCAAGACAATCGAGAGACATCACAGCGGAAAGGTGACGGTGAAAGCGAAGAACACTGCCGGTTCGGCAGTTGTCGACCTTTCATTGACCGTCATCGACAAACCAAGCAAACCCGAAGGCCCGTTGCTGTTCCGAGAGATCAGCGACGAAGCCGTCGTGCTGGAATGGAAACCACCAGGTGATGACGGTGGTCTTGAAATCCAACAATACTCGATTGAAAAGATGGAACCAAATCAGAAGGCGTGGATCAAGATTGCTGATGTTGATAAGAACATTGAGTCTTACTGCATCCAGAATCTTGTCGAAAACGCCCAGTATTTGTTCCGTGTCATTGCCAAGAACCCGATCGGAAGTTCGGAGCCGCTTGAAGGTGAACCGGTTACCGTGAAGCGTGTCTGTGAGGCTCCATCGCCTCCACGCGGACCAATTGAGATATCCGGCATGACTGACACATCATTCACACTCACATGGAAGCCATCTGAGAAGGACGGCGGATCACGAATCATCGAGTACATCATCGAGATGCGTGAGAGCAACAAGAAAGTCTGGAAGACGGTGAGTATCACTCCATTCGACCAGACCAGCATTTTCGTGCAGAAACTGGTGAAGGATCAAGGCTATCACTTCCGCATCAGCGCACGCAACAAGATGGGCACCAGCGGTCCACTCATCACCGATGAAAAGATCATCGCTGGCCGTCAAATAAGTAAGCCCAACCCCATGTCATGGGAATGGCGTCTCTTGAAGACGTTCTTCTCGACACATTTCTTGTTCGATGTTTCTTAGTGTCTATTTTAGGGTTTGATAATTGGAATTTGTATAAGTTTTCACCAGAAATCCACTTGATCAAGCCCATCCAAACCGTTTAGATATCGTTATCAATGTTTGTGACCGTGTTTCAATGTTCAATTTTACTTCCTTGTAAAGCACCTCCATCTCCACCACAAAACCTGCACGTGACCAATGTTACCAGCAAGAGTGTGAGCATTGAGTGGGAGACACCGGACAGTAACGGTGGCACTGAAATCACCAGCTACATTATCGAGAAGCTTCTGACGAAGTCATCGCAGTGGAGCCGAGTGGCCACCTTGGATTCTTATTGTCTTAGCTATTGTATTGATAACTTAAAGGAAACGACTGATTTAAGCTTTAGAGTAGTGGCCGAGAACGCCATTGGCGCCAGCGCTCCAGCTTACACCGAGCCCGTCACACTCAAAATGCACGCAAGTACGTTGAATGTCGTAGCTTTTTTGTTTCCTTTTGTCGTTCGATACTGCTTGGAGCTTTTCTAAACTTTTTCATTCGTCCACAGCCGTTCCATCTCCACCGTCGGGTCCACTCGAGATCCGTTTGATTGGCGCCAGCACGAACGTAGTTGAGTGGGGTGTGCCTGAATCTGATGGCGGTGCCCCACTTCTAGGCTACAACATTGCCATTCGTGACATCAAGAAGACGATGTGGATCGAAGTTGGACGGTGCAAGGAAGACGTGCAGAAGTTCAGCATAAGAGACCTGCAAGAAGGCAACAAATATATGATTCGAATTTACGCTCGCAATGAGATCGGAATGAGCGATCCATTGGAGTCGGAAGAACCATATGAAGTCTTCCCAGGAATGGGTAAGGAAATAAATGAATTTTTGCAAGAGTTTTTCAATGAAAAATTGTTAAATTTCGTAGGAATCGACGCACAAGACGAGCCGCGATCACAAATGACCGGATGGAGCACAGAAAACACCTCGTCATGGATGCGAGAACACAACATGGACGCCGACATTAGCACTTATGCCAAGGCTAAGCTGTTACGAAGAGATGAATACTTCTTCAAGATTTGGCATCACGCCAAGAAGCTTTTCAAATAAGCTTTTCGAAAACGAACTTTTGTATCATAAATCCTTTTTTATTGATTTTACTTTTGAGTTTATGAAAATGTTATCAATTTGGGTCTCAGGATGATTTGCAAGTCCAAGGCAGAGTGTCGACGTGGCGGTGAATTAACATCCAAGCGAAGAGTAGCACAAAAAGCCACCAAGCCGACCGAAACCCTCGGAATTGCAATCAAATCCACGAGATATTTTGTTATCGAAGCAAGAAATGAATAATTCACGACTAATTGCGGAGCTTTAAGCACTAATTTCGGGAGACATAAAAAATATAGATGCAAACTACACCGAAGCTCCGGCGATTAGGAGTGGAACTTTTCCATTACTTTTCTTCAACTTCCTGATTTTTTATTACAAAAAGGATTAAATAAAATTTAAATATGCCGAACAGTCTTGTTGTTTGAAGTTGGGAAGTGTCTTGCTGGGATGGATGATCAACGAATCTAGAGTGGTTGGTAGCGGAATTCAAAAATAAAGAATGAGTTCAAAAGCCACTGTCAACTCCTCAATTCCAAGACCCAAACGCTTCCTTCATTTTTCATAAATATAATTTACATTTATTTCATTTTGATCCGTCGTGTTTATCACACTGTCGTCGTGACTTAACAGCAATGAGAAGGAATTTGTAAGTTAAATTTGTTCCTAGAGTACAATGTGTAGAGTACTTAAAGCACTTTTATAAAATGTAGATCGATATTCAGACATTCTTGGGCAGCAGCAAAAGAAATGTTCTAGCTTGTAAGATTCCAAGTCAAGAGTTGATTTAGGCGAACAATTTGATCAATTTAAATGACTGAAGTAGATGATGATACTGAGATGAGGCGTGTCGGGCGCTAATGCATGACCTTCATACTCTCGCCTGGCATTATTTGAACGCTGAGTACTTTCGCAGTGAACGGCAGCACGACTCCGTAGTTGAAGCTCCACTGTAGCATGAACAGCACGAAGAGAAATACGTCTAAAACGAGAACGAAATGTTATCAGTGTTTTGAGATGACCGTGATTCACGTTTCAGTGAAATCGCTATCGCCAAAAATCGCAAACTTCCTAACACGCGAAGGAAGTCGATGACAAGACGAAATACTTACGAATTGAGAGACGCTCCCACTTCTCCAGAATGTACAGTTCAGTCATCATCAGGTATCTGAAGTACCTAAAATGAGTGAAAACATTAGATTCGAGGCGCTGATTAATAGCCGCACTCCAATTAAAACACAAAAATCGATGATTTTCGTTCATATCTTCAATGACACTGCGTTGCCTCCACAGCACTGGGCCTTACCAATAGTTGATGAACTTCAAGACACTGCTCAAGACGCTACTCAGCATTGCTAGACGTTGAATTACCGGTAATAGTAAAGAAGTGGTTTTTTTGCGAAAGGGAAGGCGATACCGAAAACATAACAAGTTTGCCGTCCCCTCGACTTGCGCGACTTTTAAAAACGAAGCGACCGTTAAGAAAATTTTATTAAGTTTCTCAAGGTCACAATTTGACTAATTTTCATTCAAGTTCAAGCTGTTCCAGAACTGGATCTGTCCGAATCTTTCATCTTTCACTGTCATCATAACGATCTCATCGGAGAATATTTCAAGGCAGTTGAATTGTTCTGGCGTGACCTGAGTCATCGTGAGATTTCCATACGAAGGAACATTTTGTTCAGCAAATTGGCTGTAAACTCCGATCAAATCCTTGCTAACTTTTATCTCTTCGTCGGAGAATGGGATGTATGAACGCGAATCTGGATTGTCGTAAATGAGAAAAACGTCGTCGCCGTGTGAAACTCCCAGCGACTGCTTGAACTGATCCGACTGTGCTTCGCGAGGGATTTTGTCCTTTGGGCCCGTTTTGGTGATCATTCGGAAATAATAAAAGTAAGTCGGTGCAAATTGTGACTGAAGTTGTGCGGATCTGAAGGCTCCATTGTGGAACAACCGGTCAGTTATTGTCTAAAAACAGAAATGTGTTAACAAACTTTACCAAAACCGAAGTTAAAAACTACCTGAAGCAGTGAATCAAAAGTTTTCTTTGAAATGACTTCATCGTGCATGTAGAAACTTCGGATTTCATTTGAAATCTCAAGTTTTTGGTTTTCATCACTCGTCGTTCCGTTGTAGTCAAGAATATGCGGTGCTAAACTATTCCATTGATCGTTGATTGTTTTCAGAATTTCGTCATCGTAAAATTCTGCGGCAGGATACAAGCCTTCGTCTTGAGTTTGTGACAACAGCCACGGAAGCTTTTTAAAGTTGCCAGTTTTCAGAATGTTCAGCGGATGATCGGTAAGAAAAGCAGTTTCGCTTTCGAGTTCTACGACAACTCCAAAAGGTGAATACGGATTGTATAAGAAAGGTTGGAACTTTTTGGCAAGCACAACTAGTTCTTCAGCCGGTTTTTCTCTTAAGCACTTCAACATTTCAGTGTGGTTTTGAGGGCAGTCAACGAAAGCAGCAACTTGATGCGCCTTTTCTTCAGAATTTTCGACCATGACCCACGGATCGAGTGCGTTGCCAGAATGCGAAATTCCGTTGTTGAAAAGGCCATCAGTCAATGGTGACATGTAGTGCAGGTGCGCGCTTGCACCACCTGCGGAAAATCCCGAAAGTGTTACTTTCGTTGGATCTCCGTTGAATGCAGCGATGTTTTTCTGAACCCAGCGTAAAGCTTCGACTTGATCTTTGAGACCATAGTTTCCAGGAATCACACTGTCTTCAGTACTCAGGAAACCCAAAACTCCGAGTCTATAATTCACAGTAACTAAGATTATGTTCTGTTCTCTCATAATATTTTCAGGGCCAATGATATTTCCACCGCCGTACATGAAAGCGCCGCCGTGTATGAAGAAGATGACCGGAAAAGTTCTGTTTGACTGTGCAACCAACTTCGGGACAAACACGTTCACTGTGAGACAATCTTCATCTCCTTCGTAGCGATAGCCAAAATGATCGTACTGCGCACAAACTGCGCTGAAGTTTTTAAACTGTCTCAAGCCATCCCATCGCTCCAAATATGGTTTTGGTGGTGCAAATCTCAGTTCACCGACTGGTGGTTCTGCGTAAGGAATTCCACGAAAAGCATAAAAGCTGTCAAAATTTTCACCAACTATTTTTCCACCCTCAATGGCTACTATCTTTGTTGTCTCGTACATTGCTGGATGGAACTTTGTCGTCATTCCAAACCAGCACAGAACCATTATAATTAACTTGAGTTCAATCATTTTTAAAGTGACACTCACTGGCCAAGAGACGAAAACTGAATGAAGCAAAAAGTAAAATCTGGTCGTAAATAGCTTGATAATGTCTGAGGGTACTTTGCAGGTCACTCTTTTAACCAGCCGTCGAGATTAAAAATTTCTTCTCATCGTTATCAATTGCGCAATGCACGGGTGCCTTTTTTTTGGAACTCGTGTACCGTAATAAGCCCAAAATAAGAGAGACTCTTATGTTCAATCCAATGGCATGAGTTTCAAAGTATTTAGCAATTGAAAAGCGATCATATTTCTTAGAGAATCTTTTCTTTAATAAATCAGTTTTATTCGGTCGTTCAGTTGACCAACATTCAACGATGAATATTCGCATATTTTTTTTCGTT